>JALBCY010000062.1:23464-84569 GCA_023079485.1 Archilochus colubris
CCCCCAGATTTCCCTCAAATCCCCCCCAGCACCTCCCCAACCCCTCCAGGACCCCCCCAAAGACCCCCAGGACCCCCCCAGATTTCCCCCAAATCCTCCCAGGACCCCCCTAAATTTCTCCCAGGACCCCAAAACCCCCCCCAGATTTTCCCCACTCCCCCCAGGACCCCCCCAAAGACCCCCAGGACCCCCCAGGACCCCCCCAAAACCCCCCAGGACCCCCCAAAGACCCCCAGGACCCCCCCAAATCCCCCCAAGTCCCCCCAGGACCCCCCCAACCCCCCCAGGCTCCTTTTTTGGGGGTCCCTGGGTGGTTTTGGGGGGGGTCTCACCCCCTGCTCCCCCCCCCCAGGGATGTTGGTGGTGAAGTTGGGGGGTCCCGTGTATCGGATCGGAGTTGGGGGGGGGGCTGCATCCTCCATCCAGGTAGGGATTGGGTTTGGGGGGGGTCCTGGGGGTCTTTGGGGGGGTCCTGGGGGTCTTTGGGGGGGTCCTGGGGGGGTTTGGGGGAAATCTGGGGGGGTTTGGGGGTCCTGGAATAATCTGGGGGGGTCCTGGGGGTCTTTGGGGGGGTTCCTGGGGGGTTTTGGGGGATTTGGGGGTTTTGGGGAATCTGGGGGTTTTGGGGTTCTGGGGAAAATGGGGGTCCTGGGGTCTTTGGGGGGTTCCTGGGGGAGTTTTGGGGTCTGGGGTTTGGGGTCCTGGAATATCTGGGGTCCGGGGTCTTTGGGAAGTGGGGGGGTTGGGGGGCTTGGGGTTCCTGGGGGGTTTTGGGGTTCCTGGGGGGTTTTTGGGGTCCCTGGGGAGGTTTTGGGGTTCCTGGGGGTTTTTGGGGTCCCTGGGGAGGTTTTGGGGTTCCTGGGGGGTTTTTGGGGTCCCTGGGGAGGTTTTGGGGTTCCTGGGGGGTTTTGGGGTTCCTGGGGGTTTTTGGGGTTCTGGGGAAAACTCAGGGGGTCCTGGGGGTCTTTGGGGGTCCTGGGGGGTTTGGGTCCTGGGGGCTTTGGGGTTCTGGGAAATGGGGGTCCTGGGGTCTTTGGGGAAAGTTGGGGGTTTGGGGGTTTGGGGTCCTGGGGGGGTTTTGGGGTTCTGGGGAAAATGGGGGGGGGGGTCCTGGGGGTCTTTAGGGGGGATTTGGGGTGGTTTGGGGAAATCTGGGGGGGTTTGGGGGTCCTGGAATAATCTGGGGGGGTCCTGGGGGTCTTTGGGGAAAGTTGGGGGGGTTTTGGGGGGGGTTTTGGGGTCCTGGGGGGGTTTGGGGTTCTGGGGAAAAATGGGGGGGGGTCCTGGGGGTCTTTGGGGGGGTTCCTGGGGGTTTTGGGAAATCTGGGCTTTGGGGGTCCTGGGGTCTTTGGGGGTTGGGGGTTTTGGGGGTTTGGGGTCCTGGGGGTTTTGGGGGTCCTGGGGGGGTTTTGGGGGTTCTGGGGTTGTGGGGTGGTTTTGGGGGGTCCTGGGGGTTTTGGGGGGGTCTGGGGGGGTTTGAGGGGGTTTGTGGGGTATTGGGGGTCCTGGGGAGGTTTTGGGGGGGCTTGGGGGGTCCTGGGGGGGTCCTGGGGGTTTTGGGGGTCCTGGGGAAATGGGGGTCCTTGGGGTCTTTGGGGGTTCCTGGGGGTTTTGGGGGATTTTGGGGGTTTTGGGGCCTGGGGAAATTGGGGGTCCTGGGGTCTTTGGGAAGTTGGGGGTTGGGGGTTTTTGGGGTCCTGGGGGGTTTTGGGGTTCTGGGGAATCAGGGGGTCCTGGGGGTCTTTGGGGAAAGTTGGGGGTTTGGGGGTTTGGGGTCCTGGGGGTTTTTGGGTTCTGGGGATGGGGTTCTGGGGGGTTCTGGGGGGTCCTGGGGGGGTTTGGAGGGGTTTTGGGGTCCTGGGGGGGGTTTTGGGGTCCTGGGGGGTCCTGGGGGGGTTTTGGGGTTTTTGGGGTCCTGGGGGGGGTCCTGGGGGTTTTGGGGGGGTCTGGGGGGGTTTTGGGGTCCTGGGGGGGGTTTTGGGGTTCTGGGGAAAATGGGGGGGGGTCCTGGGGGTCTTTGGGGGGTTCCTGGGGGGGTTTTGGGGTCTGGGGGGGCTTGGGGGTCCTGGGGGTCTTTGGGGGTTCCTGGGGGGGGTTTTGGGGGATCTGGGGGGGTTCTGGGGGTCTTTGGGGGGATTGGGGGGTTTGGGGGGGTTTTGGGGTTCTGGGGGCTTGGGGGTCCTGGGGTCTTTGGGGGTCCTGAGGGGGTTTGGGGGAATTTGGGGTCCTGGGGTCTTTGGGGAATTGGGGGATTTGGGGGTTTGGGGTTCTGGGGAAAATGGGGGTCCTGGGGGTCTTTGGGGGGGTCCTGGGGGGGTTTGGGGGAAATCTGGGGGGGTTTGGGGGTCCTGGAATAATCTGGGGGGGTCCTGGGGGTCTTTGGGGGGGTTCCTGGGGGGGTTTGGGGGAAATCTGGGGGGGTTTTGGGGTCCTGGAGTAATCTGTGGGTCTTTGGGAGGGGATTTGGGGGGGTTTTGCGGGGGGCTTTGGGGTCCTGGGGGGGTTTTGGGGTTCTGGGGAAAACTCAGGGGGGTCCTGGGGTTCTTTGGGGGGGTTTGGGGGGGTTTGGGGGGGTTTTGGGGTCCTGGCTTGAAGTTTTGGGGGTTTTCTTGGTGATTTTTGAGGGGTTTTGGGGGTTTTTTTGGGTTTTTTGGGTTTTTTGTGGTTTTTTTTTAGGGTTTGGGGTTTTTTGGGGGGCTTTGGGGGTTTTTGGGGTCCTGGGTTGAAGTTTTGGTGTTTTGGGGGGATTTTCTTGATGATTTTGGGGGTTTTTTGGGGTTTTTTGGGGTTTGGGGTCCCCAAATTCCGTGTCCCCCCCTTTTTGTTTTTTGTTTTAGGTGCAAGGGGACAACTCTGAGGCTCGGGATTTGGGGGCCGTGCAGAGGGGGGACCCCGAGATGGAGCAGAAGCTGAACCGGGTCCTGAGGGGCTGCGTGGAAAGGGGAGAGGGAAACCCAATCAGCAGCATCCACGATCAGGGGGCGGGAGGCAATGGTGACACCAACGGCAGCGCCGCTGAGCTTGGGGGGGGGGGGATTTTGGGGTGGAATCGGGGGGTTTTGGGGACATTTGGGGACATTTTGGGGTTTTGGGGGTTTGGGGACATTGGGGCGTTGGGGAGCTTGGGGGAAAATGGGGGATTTTGGGAGTTTTGGGGGGAAATTGGGGGTTTTGGAGGATTTTGGGACTTTTGGGGACATTTGGAAGGAATTTGGGGCCTTTGGGACACTTGTGCCCATCGGGGACATTTGGTGATCTCCGGGTGACCTTTGGTGACCCCCTGGTGTCCCCTCTGTCCCCAGGCAATGTCCTCAAGGAGCTCTGTGACCCCGCGGGCGCCGTCATCTACGCCAGCCGCTTCCAGGTGACATCAGTGTCCCCTCCCCCCTGTCCCTGGTGGCCCCAACATGTCCCTTGTCACCTCTCCCTTGTCCCCTGATGTCCCCTTGATGTCCCCTGTGTGTCCCCCTTGGTGTCCCCAATGTGTCCCCTCTCCCCTCTCCCATGTCCCTTCGTGTCCCCAGTGTCCCCAGTTTATCCCTTGTCACCTCTCCCCTTGTCCCCTCATGTCCCCAATGTCCCCAGTGGGTCCCCTTGATGTCCCCTGGTGTCCCCAATGTGTCCCTTGTCACCTCCCCCCTGTCCCCTGGTGTCACCTGGTGTCCCCAGTGTGTCCCCAATGTCACCTCCCTCCATGTTCCCTCATGTCCCTAATGTCTCCTGATGTCCCCTTGATGTCCCCTGTCCCCCAATGTGTCCCTTGTCACCTCCCCCTTGTCCCCTGGTGTCCTCACATGTCCCCTTGATGTCCTCTTTGTCCCTTGTCCCCTTGATGTCCTCCAAGCTCCCTTGATGTCCCCTTGATGTCCCCAATTGTGTTCCTTGTCCCCCCATGTCCCCTTTGTCTCTTGATGTCCCCAACGTCCCCCATGTCCCCTTGATGTCCCCCCATGTCCCCTCTCTCCCCTGTCCCCTCAAGTCCCCTCATGTCCCCTTTGTCCCTTGTCCCCCAATGTCCCCAGTGTCCCCTAATGTCCCCTTGATGTCCCCAGTTGTGTCCCTTGTCCCCTCTGTCCCTTGTCCCCTTGATGTCCCTCATGTCCCCCTGATGTCCCCCCATGTCCCCTCTGTCCCTTGTCCCCTTGATGTCCCCTTGGTGTCCCCTTGGTGTCCCTTGTCCCCCCAGTGTGTCCTTTGTCTTCTTGATGTCCCCTTTGTCCCTTGTCCCCCAATGTCCCCCCATGTCCCCTCATGTCCCCCATGTCCCCCATGTCTCCAACGTCCCCCATGTCCCCATGATGTCCCTTGTCCCCTTCGTGTCCCCAATGTCCCCTTTATGTCCCCAATGTCCTCTTTGTCCCCTTAATGTCCCCCATTGTGTCCCTTGTGCCTTGATGTCCCCCATGTCCCCATGATGTCCTCTCTACCCCAATGTGTCCCTTGTCCCCTGATGTCCCCAATGTCCCCTTGATGTCCCCTTGATGTCCCCTAAGTGTCCCTTGTCCCCTTGATTTCCCCCAAGTCCCCTGATGTCTCCAATGTCCCCCAGTGTCCCCAATATCCCCTTCATGTCCCCTTGATGTCCCCTCATGTCCCCCCATGTCCCCTCTGTCCCTTGTCCCCTAATGTCCCCTTCATGTCCCCTTCATGTCCCCCCATGTCCTCTCTGTCCCTTGTCCCCTGATGTCCCCAATGTCCCCTTGATGTCCCCAATTGTGTTCCTTGTCCCCCCATGTCCCCTTTGCCCCCTGATGTCCCCTTTGTCCCTTGATGTCCCCAACGTCCCCCATGTCCCCTTGATGTCCCCCCATGTCCCCTCTCTCCCCTGTCCCCTCAAGTCCCCTCATGTCCCCTTTGTCCCTTGTCCCCTTGATGTCCCCAACAGTGTCCCTTGTCCCCTAATGTCCCCTTCATGTCCCCTTTGTCCCCTTTGTCCCCCTGATGTCCCCAATGTCCCCCGTGTCCCCTGATGTCCCCAATATCCCCTTCATGTCCCCTTGATGTCCCCCCATGTCCCCTCTGTCCCTTGTCCCCTGATGTCCCCAATATCCCCTTCATGTCCCCTTGATGTCCCCCCATGTCCCCTCTGTCCCTTGTCCCCTGATGTCCCCAATGTCCCCTTGATGTCCCCTTGATGTCCCCAATTGTGTTCCTTGTCCCCCCATGTCCCCTTTGTCTCTTGATGTCCCCAACGTCCCCCATGTCCCCTTGATGTCCCCCCATGTCCCCTCTCTCCCCTGTCCCCTCAAGTCCCCTCATGTCCCCTTGATGTCCCTTGTCCCCTAACGTCCCCTTAATGTCCCCCTAATGTCCCCTTGTCCCCCAATGTCCCCAAATGTCCTAAAATCCCCGATTTTCCCCCCAACACCCCAAGCGTCCCCGATGTCCCCGATGTCCCCGATGTCCCCGATGTCCCCAACCTCACCTTTTCCTCCTTGCCCCTTTTGGGGACACTTTGGGGACAGCTCGGGGACCCCACCCTGAGCCTGCTGGAGCTTTGGGGTGCCGAGTACCAGGAATCCAACGCGGTTCTGACCCGGGCCGGGGCCTTGGGGTGGCTCCAGGACGTGGCCACCAGGGAGAGGTGTCCCCTGGAGGTGGTGGGGACAGTGACAGGAGACGGGAGGGTAAGGGGACATCGGGGACATCGGGGACATTGAGGGCGTTGGGGGGAAAACTGGGGATTTGGGGACATTTGGGGACGTTGGGGACGTTGGGGACACCAAGGGGACATGGGGGGACATTGGGGGACAAGGGACAAAGGGGACATCAAGAAGACAAAGGACACACTGGGGGGACAAGGGACACCAAGGGGACATCAAGGGGACAAGGGACAGAGGGGACATGGGGGGGACATCAGGGGGACATGAGGGACATCAAGGGGACATCAAGGGGACATTAGGGGACAAGGGACACATTGGGGTAGAGAGGACATCATGGGGACATGGGGGACATCAAGGCACAAGGGACACAATGGGGACATTAAGGGGACAAAGAGGACATTGGGGACACAAAGGGGACATTGGGGACACCAAGGGGACAAGGGACATCATGGGGACATTTGGGGACGTTGGGGACACCAAGGGGACATGGGGGACATGGGGGACATGGGGGGACATCAGGGGACAAGGGACACAACTGGGGACATCAAGGGGACATCAAGGGAGCTTGGTGGACATCAAGGGGACAAGGGACAAAGAGGACATCAAGGGGACATGTGGGGACACCAGGGGACAAGGGGGAGGTGACAGGGGACACATTGGGGACATGAGGGGACATGGGGGGAGGTTGGGGGGAAAATGGGGGATTTGGGGACGTTTGGGGACATCGGGGACGTTGGGGACATTGGGGGCGTTGGGTGTCACCCAATGGTGACACCCAACGGGGACACCCAATGGGGTGGGACCTCCATGAGGTTAGAGGGCACCCAGTGGCGTTGATGGCGGCCATCTTGGTTCCCCCCCCCCTGCAGATCGTGCTGGTGGATGACCTGGAGGCGCCGGTGCAGGAGTTTGGGTGCCACCAGGGCTTGGCCACGCCCGTCAACCTGGAGCTGGAGTGGGTGCTGGGCAAGGTGCCCCAGAAGGTGAAGAGTTTGGGGACAGTTTGGGACATTCCGGGGTCACCCATGGGTGGGGGGGAGAGCGCCCAATGGGGACACCCAATGGAAGCACCCAATGGTGATGCCAACGTTGACAGCCAACGGGAAAGCCCAATGGGTGCACCCAGCGGTGACACCCAACAGTGACACCCAATGGGACACCCAACGTTGACACCCAATGGGTGCACCCAACGGCGACACCCAATGGTGACACCCAACCTTGACACCCAATAGGAACCCCCAACCTTGACGCCCAACGGCGCCGCTCTCCACGCCAGCTTTTCCTCATCCCCGTTGCCACCCATGGGTGCCATGGGTGCCCCATTGGGTGCCATGGGTGCTGGGGGTGACCCCGTGGGTGCCAACGTTGACCCCCACGCTTGCCACCCAACAGGACACCCAATAGGAACCCCCAACTTTCACGCCCAACGCGCTCTCCAGCGTTTCCCTCGTCCCCGTTGCCACCCATGGGTCCCGTGGGTGACCCCGTTGGGTGCCATGGGTGCCAACGTTGACACCCAACCTTGACACCCAACGTTGACACCCAGTGTTGACGCCCAACCTTGCCACCCAACGGGACACCCAATAGGAATCCCCCAACCTTGACGCCCAACGGCACCACTCTCCGCGCCGGTGTTTCCCTCATCACTGTTGCCACCCATGGGTGCTATGGGTGCCCTGTTGGGTGCCCCTGGTGGCCCTTTGGGTTCTGTGGGTTACTCCATGGGTGCCAACATTGACCCCCAACATTGAAACCCAACGGAACCCCCAACCTTGATGCCCAATGGCGCCGCTCTCCGTGCTGGTGTTTCCTTCATCGCCGTTGCCACCCATGGGTGCCGTAGGTGCCCCATTGGGTGCCATGGGTGCTGGGGGTGACCCCGTGGGTGCCAACGTTGACCCCCACCCTTGCCACCCAACAGGACACCCAATAGGAACCCCCAACTTTCACGTCCACGCTCCAGCGTTTCCTTCGTCCCCGTTGCCACCCATGGGTCTTGTGGGGGTGCCACCCATGGGTGCCCCGTTGGGTGCCATGGGTGACCCCGTGGGTGCTGTCCCCTCCCCCAGGTTTTCCACCTGAGCCTGGGGGTGCCCCCCCTGCGCCCCCTGAGCCTCCCCCCGGGGCTGGGGCTGCGTGCGGCGCTGGAAAGGGTCCTGAGGCTCCCGGTGGTCGCCAGCAAGAGGTTCCTGACCAGTAAGGTACTGGGGACACTGGGGTCACCTGATGTCACCTGGGGTCACCTCCTGTCACCTGATGTCATCTCCTCTGTCCCCTCCATTGTCCCCAAAGCCCCCAACGTCCCCGATGTCCCCAAATGTCCCAAAATACCCAGTTTTCCCCCAAATGTCCCCATTGTCCCCAACGCCCCCGGTGTCCCCAATGTCCCCAACACCCCCAACACCCCCAGTGTCCCCAGCGTCCCCATTGTCCCCATTGTCCCCGTTGTCCCCAACGCCCCTGATGTCCCCAACACCCCCAACGCCCCCATTGTCCCCAATGTCCCCAATGCCCCCATTGTCCCGTTGTCCCCAACACCCCTGATGTCCCCAACACCCCCAACGCCCCCATTGTCCCCAATGTCCCCAACGCCCCCATTGTCCCCGTTGTCCCCAACGTCCCCATTGTCCCCTTTGTCCCCAACGCCCCTGGTGTCCCAATGTCCCCAACACCCCTGATGTCCCCAACACCCCAACGCCCCCATTGTCCCGTTGTCCCCAACACCCCTGATGTCCCCAACACCCCCAACGCCCCCATTGTCCCCGTTGTCCCCAACGTCCCCATTGTCCCCTTTGTCCCCAACGTCCCCATTGTCCCCGTTGTCCCCAACGTCCCTATTGTCCCCAATGTCCCGAACGCCCCCGTTGTCCCCAATGTCCCCAACGTCCCCATTGTCCCCAATGTCCCCAACGTCCCCATTGTCCCCAATGTCCCCAACGTCCCCATTGTCCCCGTTGTCCCCGTTGTCCCCAACACCCCTGATGTCCCCAACACTCCCAACGCCCCCATTGTCCCCAATGTCCCCAACGCCCCCATTGTCCCCGTTGTCCCCAACGCCCCCGGTGTCCCCATTGTCCCCAACCGCCCCGGTGTCCCCAATGTCCCCAACGCCCCCATTGTCCCCATCACCCCCAACGACCCCAACGTCCCCGTTGTCCCCATTGTCCCCAATGTCCCCAGCGCCCCCATTGTCCCGTGTCCCCAACACCCCTGATGTCCCCAACACCCCCAACGCCCCCGTTGTCCTCAATGTCCCCAACGCCCCTGGTGTCCCCAATGTCCCCAACGCCCCCATTGTCCCCAACACCCCCAACGCCCCCAGTCCCCGTTGTCCCCAATGTCCCCAACACCCCCAATGCCCCCATTGTCCCCAACGTCCCCATTGTCCCGTTGTCCCCAACACCCCCATTGTCCCCAACACCCCTGATGTCCCCGTTGTCCCCAACGCCCCCGGTGTCCCCCCCAGATTGACCGCTCGGTGACGGGCTTGGTGGCCCAGCAGCCCTGCGTGGGTCCCCTGGAGACCCCGGTGGCTGACGTGGGGGTGGTGGCCTTGTCCCACTTCGAGACCCTTGGGGCGGCCACCGCCCTGGGGGAGCAACCAATCAAAGGGCTCCTCAGCCCCGAAGCCGGCGCCCGATTGGCTCTGGCCGAGGCCCTCACCAACCTGGTGTTCGCCCGCGTCACCGACCTGCGGGTGAGGAAAGGGGCGGGGACGGTGACGTCACGGGGAGGTGGGAGAGGGCGGGGTGATGTCATAGGTGGGATGTGATGACGTCATCGGCGCTGCCAGAAGTGTCCCCAACGTCCCCGTTGTGTCCCCAGGACGTGAAGTGCTCAGGGAACTGGATGTGGGGCTCCAAGGTGGGGACCGAGGGGGGGTCCCTGGTGGCCGCCTGCCAGGCCTTGGTGGCCCTGCTGGGACAGCTGGGCGTGGCCATCGATGGCGGCAAAGACTCCCTCAGCATGGCCGCCCGCGTCGGCACCCAGAGCGTCATGGCGCCCGGTAGGTGGGAGGGGGGGTGGGGACGGAGGGACCCCATGGGTGACACCTCCATGGCCAAGGAGACCATGGGTGCCACCACCATCTTGAGCACCCCTGGGTGCCCTTTTCAATGGGAGCACCCATGGGTGCCACCTACATCTTCGAAGGTCCCATGGGTGCCACCTCCTTGTTGAGGACCCCATGGGTGCCACCTCTATCTTGAGCACCCATGGGTGCCATCTCCATCCTGGGGAACCCTATGGGTGCCACCTCCACTTTGAAGACCCCATGGGTGCCACCTCCATCTTGGAAGGTCCCATGGGTGCCACCTCCTTGTTGAGGACCCCATGGGTGCCACCTCTATCTTGAGCACCCATGGGTGCCATCTCCATCCTGGGGAACCCTATGGGTGCCACCTCCACTTTGAAGACCCCATGGGTGCCACCTCCATCTTGGAAGGTCCCATGGGTGCCACCTCCATCTTGAGGACCCCATGGGTGCCACCTCCATCTTCAAGGTCCCATGGGTGCCACCTCCTTGTTGAGGACCCCATGGGTGCCACCTCTATCTTGAGCACCCATGGGTGCCATCTCCATCCTGGGGAACCCTATGGGTGCCACCTCCACTTTGAAGACCCCATGGGTGCCACCTCCATCTTGGAAGGTCCCATGGGTGCCACCTCTATCTTGAGGACCCCATGGGTGCCACCTCCTTGTTGAGGACCCCATGGGTGCCACCTCTATCTTGAGCACCCATGGGTGCCATCTCCATCCTGGGGAACCCTATGGGTGCCACCTCCACTTTGAAGACCCCATGGGTGCCACCTCCATCTTGGAAGGTCCCATGGGTGCCACCTCCATCTTGAGGACCCTATGGGTGCCACCTCCATCTTCGAAGGTCCCATGGGTGCCACCTCCTTGTTGAGGACCCCCATGGGTGCCACCTCTATCTTGAGCACCCATGGGTGCCATCTCCATCCTGGGGAACCCTATGGGTGCCACCTCCACTTTGAAGACCCCATGGGTGCCACCTCCATCTTGGAAGGTCCCATGGGTGCCACCTCCATCTTGAGGACCCTATGGGTGCCACCTCCATCTTCAAAGGTCCCATGGGTGCCACCTCCTTGTTGAGGACCCCCATGGGTGCCACCTCTATCTTGAGCACCCATGGGTGCCATCTCCATCCTGGGGAACCCTATGGGTGCCACCTCCACTTTGAAGACCCCATGGGTGCCACCTCCATCTTGGAAGGTCCCATGGGTGCCACCTCTATCTTGAGGACCCCATGGGTGCCACCTCCTTGTTGAGGACCCCATGGGTGCCACCTCTATCTTGAGCACCCATGGGTGCCTCCATCCTGGGGAACCCTATGGGTGCCACCTCCACTTTGAAGACCCCATGGGTGCCACCTCCATCTTGGAAGGTCCCATGGGTGCCACCTCTATCTTGAGGACCCTATGGGTGACACCTCTATCTTGAGCACCCATGGGTGCCATCTCCATCCTGGGAAACCCTATGGGTGCAACCTCCATCTTGGAAGACCCCATGGGTGCCACCTCCATCTTGGAAGGTCCCATGGGTGCAACCTCCATCTTGGAAGGTCCCATGGGTGCCACCTACATCTTCGAAGGTCCCATGGGTGCCACCTCCTTGTTGAGGACCCCATGGGTGCCACCTCTATCTTGAGCACCCATGGGTGCCATCTCCATCCTGGGGAACCCTATGGGTGCCACCTCCACTTTGAAGACCCCATGGGTGCCACCTCCATCTTGGAAGGTCCCATGGGTGCCACCTACATCTTCGAAGGTCCCATGGGTGCCACCTCCTTGTTGAGGACCCCATGGGTGCCACCTCTATCTTGAGCACCCATGGGTGCCACCTCCATCTTGGAAGGTCCCATGGGTGCCACTGCCATCTTGAGCACCAGTGGGTGCCACCTCCATCTTGAAGACCCCTATGGGTGCCACCTCCATCCTGATGGGTGCTGGTGCCACCTTCATGCTGGGGGCACCCATGGGTGCCAGCACCCACCCTCCCTGCCCCCCAGGCTCCCTGGTGATCTCCGCCTACGCCCTCTGCCCTGACGTCACCGCCACCCTCACCCCCGACCTCAAGTGTCCCGGGGGCAAAGGTCAGGGGCACCCATGGGTGCTCGGGGTTTTTTGGGTGCTATTCTTGCTCTTTTGGGTGCTGTTTTGGGTGCCATTGGGTTTTTTGGGTGCTATTCTTGGCTTTTTGGGTGCTTTTTTTGGGTGCTTTTGTTGGGCTTTGGGTGCTGCTTTTTTTGGGTGCTGTTCATGGGTTTTGGGTGCTTTTTTTGGGTGCTATTGGGGGTTTGTTGGGTGCTGCTGGGTTTTTGGGTGCTTCTGTTGGTTTTTTGGGTGCTATTGGGGGTTATTTGGGTGCTGTTGGTTCTTTGGGTGCCTTTTTTTTTTGGGTGCTATTCATGGCTTTTGGGTGCTTCTTTGGGTGCTATTGGGGGGGATTTTGGGTGCTATTTGTGGGCTTTTGGGTGCTGTTGGTTTTTTGGGTGCTGTCCTTGGGTTTTGGGTGCCATTCTTGGGTTTTTTGGGTGCTTCTGTTGGGTTTTTTGGGTGCTGTTGGGCTTTGGGTGCTGGTTTTTTTGGGTGCTGTTCATGGGTTTTGGGTGCTTTTTTTGGGTGCTATTGGGGGTTTTTTGGGTGCTGCTGGTTCTTTGGGTGCCTTTTTTTTTTTGGGTACTATTCATGGGTTTTGGGTGCTTCTTTGGGTGCCATTTGCTGGGGTTTTGGGTGCTATTGGGGGGTATTTTGGGTGCTATTCATGGGCTTTTGGGTGCTGTTGGGGGTTTTTTGGGTGCTGTTGGGTTTTGGGTGCTTCTGTTGGGTTTTTTGGGTGCTTCTGTTGGGCTTTGGGTGCTGGTTTTTTTGGGTGCTGTTCATGGGTTTTGGGTGCTTTTTTTTGGGTGCTATTGGGGTTTTTTGGGTGCTGCTGGGTTTTTGGGTGCTTCTGTTGGTTTTTTGGGTGCTATTGGGGGTTTTTTGGGTGCTGTTGGTTCTTTGGGTGCCTTTTTTTTTTTGGGTGCTATTCATGGGGTTTGGGTGCTTCTTTGGGTGCTATTTGCTGGGGGTTTTGGGTGCTATTGGGGGGGATTTTGGGTGCTATTTGTGGGCTTTTGGGTGCTGTTGGTTTTTTGGGTGCTGTCCTTGGGTTTTGGGTGCCATTCTTGGGGTTTTTGGGTGCTTTTTTTGGGTGCTGTTGGCTTTTTGGGTGCTATTGTTGGGTTTTTTGGGTGCTGTTCTTGATTTTTTGGGTGCTCCTCTCACTTCTTTGGGTGCTTCCCCCCCCTCCCCCAGGGTCCCTGCTGTGGGTGCAGCTGAGCCCCGGGTGTCACCGGTTGGGTGGCAGCGCCCTGGCTCAGGTTTTCTCCCAGTTGGGGGACGAGGTCCCCGACCTGGAGCACCCAGAGCACCTCGAGGGGACCTTCCGGGTCACCCAGGAGCTGCTGGAAGGTGGGTGCTGGGGGGGGGAGGGGACAGCGGGGGACGTCGGGTGGCATTTGGGGACGTTGGGTGGCGTTGGGACCTGGGGTCAACCAAGGGTTGGGGTGACATTGGGTGGCATTGGGTGACATTGGGGGATGTTGGGTGACATCAGGTGACACAAGGTGACATCAGGTGACAACGGGTGACCTTGGCCATGGTTCGGCAGGCCCTGAGGCCTACCAAGTGTTGAGGCCTTGGTTTGACCTGAGGCATTGGGGTGACACTGGGTGACAGTGGGTGACATTGGGTGGCACTGGGTGACATCACGTGTCAACGGGTGACACCAGGTGGCATCAGGTGACACAGGGTGACATCAGGTGACAAGGGGTGACCTTGGCCATGGTTCGGCAGGCCCTGAGGCCTACCAAGTGTTGAGGCCTTGGTTTGACCTGAGGCGTTGGGGTGACTTTGGGTGACACTGGGTGACATCAGATGACAACGGGTGACACCAGGTGACATCAGGTGGCACCGGGTGACATCAGGTGACAAGGGGTGACCTCAGCCATGGGGTAGTTGGGCCCTGCGGCCTACCAAGGGTTGTGGCCTTGGTTTGACCTGGGCAGTTGGGGTGACTTTGGGTGACACCGTGTGACATCAGGTGACACCGAGCGACACAGGGTGACATCAGGTGACACAGGGTGACATCAGGTGACAAGGGGTGACCTCGGCCATGGTTCGGCAGGCCCTGATGCCTACCAAGTGTTGAGGCCTTGGTTTGACCTGAGGCGTTGGGGTGACTTTGGGTGACACTGGGTGACATCAGATGACAACGGGTGACACCAGGTGACATCAGGTGGCACCGGGTGACATCAGGTGACAAGGGGTGACCTCAGCCATGGGGTAGTTGGGCCCTGCGGCCTACCAAGGGTTGAGGCCTTGGTTTGACCTGAGGCCTTGGGGTGACTTTGGGTGACAGTGGGTGACACTAGGTGACAGTGGGTGACATCAGGTGACTCTGAGAGACACAGGGTGACATCAGGTGACAACAGGTGACCTCGGCCATGGTTCGGCAGGCCTTGAGGCCTACCAAGTGTTGAGGCCTTGGTTTGACCTGAGGCCTTGGGGTGACACTGGGTGACAGTGGGTGACATTGGGTGGCACTGGGTGACATCAGATGACTATGGGTGACACCGGGTGACATCAGGTGGCACCAGGTGACATCAGGTGACAAGGGGTGACCTCAGCCATGGGGTAGTTGGGCTCTGCGGCCTACCAAGTGTTGAGGCCTTGGTTTGACCTGAGGCCTTGGGGTGACTTTGGGTGACAGTGGGTGACACTAGGTGACAGTGGGTGACATCACGTGACAGTGGGTGACACCGGGTGACATCAGGTGACAAGGGGTGACCTCGGCCATGGGGTAGTTGGGCCCTGCGGCCTACCAAGGGTTAAGGACTTGGTTTGACCTGAGGCCTTGGGGTGACAGTGGGTGACACTAGGTGACAGTGGGTGACATCAGGTGACAGTGGGTGACACCGGGTGTCATCAGGTGACAAGGGGTGACCTTGGCCGTGGTTCGGCAGGCCCTGAGGCCTACCAAGTGTTGAGGCCTTGGTTTGACCTGAGGCGTTGGGGTGACTTTGGGTGACACTGGGTGACAGTGGGTGACATTGGGTGGCACTGGGTGACATCAGATGACAACGGGTGACACCAGGTGACATCAGGTGGCACCGGGTGACATCAGGTGACAAGGGGTGACCTCGGCCATGGGGTAGTTGGGCCCTGCGGCCTACCAAGGGTTAAGGACTTGGTTTGACCTGAGGCCTTGGGGTGACAGTGGGTGACACTAGGTGACAGTGGGTGACATCAGGTGACAGTGGGTGACACCGGGTGTCATCAGGTGACAAGGGGTGACCTTGGCCGTGGTTCGGCAGGCCCTGAGGCCTACCAAGTGTTGAGGCCTTGGTTTGACTTGAGGCATTGGGGTGACTTTGGGTGACATTGGGTGGCACTGGGTGACATCAGATGACAACGGGTGACACCGGGTGACATCAGGTGACACCGGGTGACATCAGGTGACAAGGGGTGACCTCGGCCATGGGGTAGTTGGGCCCTGCGGCCTACCGAGGGTTGCGGCCCTGGTTTGACCTGGGCAGTTGGGGTGACTTTGGGTGACACCGTGTGACATCAGGTGACACCAAGCGACACAGGGTGACATCAGGTGACACAGGGTGACATCAGGTGACAAGGGGTAACCTTGGCCATGGTTCGGCAGGCCCTGAGGCCTACCAAGTGTTGAGGCCTTGGTTTGACCTGAGGCCTTGGGGTGACACTGGGTGACAGTGGGTGACATTGGGTGGCACTGGGTGACATCAGATGACAATGGGTGACACCAGGTGACATCAGGTGGCACCAGGTGACATCAGGTGACAAGGGGTGACCTCGGCCATGGGGTAGTTGGGCCCTGCGGCCTACCAAGGGTTGTGGCCTTGGTTTGACCTGAGGCCTTGGGGTGACTTTGGGTGACACCGGGTGACAGTGGGTGACACCAGGTGACACTTGGTGACATTGTCCCCCCCCAGAGCGGGCGCTGCGGGCCGGCCATGACATCAGCGACGGGGGCCTGCTGGGCTGTGTCCTGGAAATGGCCTTTGCTGGGAACTGCGGCCTCCGCCTCGACATCGCCGACGTCTCCCCCGGTGTCACCCGTCAGTGGCTGCCACCCCCCCCTTGGGGACAATGCCCATGGGGATGTCCCCAACCCATCCCCCACCCAACCTGGGTGTCCCCGATGTCCCCAAATCCCCAAATGTCCCCAAAATGTCCCCATATCCCCCAACGCCCCCGATGTCCCCAACCCCCCCAACATCCCCAATGCCCCCGATGTCCCCAACGCCCCCAATGTCCTCAGTGCCCCCGATGTCCCCAACCCCCCCAATGTCCCCAATGCCCCCGATGTCCCCAACCCCCCCAGTGTCCCCAACCCCCTCAATGTCCCCAACCCCCCCGATGTCCCCAATGCCCCCAATGTCCTCAGTGCCCCCGATGTCCCCAACCCCCCCAATGTCCCCAACCCCCAATGTCCCCAACCCCATCCCCCCATGCCCCCCCAATGTCCCCAACCCCCTGATGTCCCCAACCCCCGATGTCCCCAACCCCCCCAACGTCCCCAATGTCCCCAACACCCCCAGTACCCCCGATGTCCCCAACCCCCCCATTGCCCCCTTTGTCCCCAAACCCCCTATGTCCCCAACCCCTCAATGTCCCCCTGATGTCCCCAGCCCCCAGTGTCCCCAACCCCCCCAGTGTCCCCAAACCCCCGATGTCCCCAACCCCCTCAGTGTCCCCAATGTCCCCAATCCCCCCAGTGTCCCCAACCCCTGATGTCCCCAACCCCCGATGTCCCCAATACCCCACGATGTCCCCAACCCCCTCAATGTCCCCAACGCCCCCGATGTCCCCAACCCCCCCAATGTCCCCAACCCCCCCGATGTCCCCAGCACCCCCGATGTCCCCAACCCCCCCGATGTCCCCAACCCCCCCGATGTCCCCAATGTCCCCACTGTCCCCTCAGCTCTGTCCCTGCTCTTCGCTGAGGAGCCGGGCCTGGTCCTGGAGGTCCCCGAGGCCACCGCGGGCGCCATTTGTCACCGGTACCGCCAGGCGGGCGTCACCTGCGTCCCCATTGGCCACAGCGGCCCCTACGG
Organism: Archilochus colubris; assembly: GCA_023079485.1. Classification (NCBI taxonomy): domain Eukaryota; kingdom Metazoa; phylum Chordata; class Aves; order Apodiformes; family Trochilidae; genus Archilochus; species Archilochus colubris. Next base: position 40,220 of record JALBCY010000062.1, read on the forward strand.
CCCCAACGCCAAGGTGAGGGGACACGGTGGCCATCTTGGCCGCCATCTTGGCCACCATCTTTGTGGCCGTCTTGGCAGCCGTGGTGGTGGCCATGTTGATGGTGACAATGGTGGTGGCCATGATGGTGACAATGGTGGTGACAGTGGTGGCCATGGTGGCCATCTTGGCCGCCATCTTGCCAATATGTTGGTAGCCATGGTGGTGACAATGGTGGCCATATGGGTGGCCATCTTGGTGGCCATGGTGGTGACAATGATGGTGGCCATGTTGGTGGCCATGATGGCCATTTTGGCCGCCATCTTGGCCACCGTCTTGGCAGCCATGGTGGTGGCCATGGTGGTGACAATGGTGGCCATATGGGTGGTCATGTTGGTGGCCATGATGGTGGCCATGGTGGTGACAATGATGGTGGGGTGGCCATGTTGATGGTGACAATGGTGGTTGCTATGGTGGCCATCTTGACGAACATGTTGGCAGCCATCTTGGTGGCCATGATGGCAGCCATCTTGGCAGCCATTTTGGTCACCATGTTGGCAGCCATCTTGGTAGCCATGTCCCTCACCATCTCTTTGTCCCCATGGGAGGTTGAGGTGGTGGTGGCCATCTTGGTAGCCATGTTGGTGGCCATGTCCCTCTCTCAGGTGGAGGTGGTGGTGGCCATGTTGGCAGCCATGATTGTGGCCATCTTGGTTTCTATATTGGTGGCCATCTTGGCGGCCATGTTGGTCACCATCTTGGCGGCCACCTTGGTGATCATGTTGGTGGCCATGTCCCCCATCACCTCCGTGTCCCCCTCTCAGGTGGAGGTGTTGGTGGCCATGTTGGTTTCTATATTGGTGGCCATCTTGGTGGCCATATTGGTTTCCATATTGGTGGCCATCTTGGCGGCCGTGTTGGCGGCCATCTTGGCGCCCATGTCCCTCATTGTCTCCCTGTGTGTCTCCCCCTCAGATGGAGGTGGTGGTGGCCATGATGGTGGCCGTATTGGTGGCCATCTTGGTTACTATATTGGTGGCCATCTTGGCGGCCATGTTGGTCACCATCTTGGCGGCCACCTTGGTGATCGTGTTGGTGGCCATGTCCCCCATCACCTCCGTGTCCCCCTCTCAGGTGGAGGTGGTGGTGGCCATGTTGGTGGCCATGTTGGTTTCTATATTGGTGGCCATCTTGGTGGCCATATTGGTTTCCATATTGGTGGCCATCTTGGCGGCCGTGTTGGTGGCCATCTTGGCGCCCATGTCCCCCATTGTCTCCCTGTGTGTCCCCCCCCTCAGGTGGAGGTGGTGGTGGGGGGTTCCTGCCTCCTCTCGGAAGCCGTGGGCTCCCTCCGGGCCCTCTGGGAGGAAACGAGCTTCCGGTTGGAGCGGGAGCAAACGGCCCTGGATTGTGTGGCCCAGGAGGAGGGGGATTTGCCCCAAAGGTGGGGACCCAACTACAGCTTGACCTTTGACCCCAACGAGGACATCACCCCCCTGCTGAAGCACATGGGTGAGGGGGGGGACAAGAGGGGGGGGGGTCAATGGGGGGGTCATGGGGGTCACATGGGGGTCATGGGTTGGGGTCATGGGTCAGTGGGGATCACATGGGGGTCATTGGGGGGTGGGGGTCATGGGGGTGGGGTCATGGGGGGTCATGGGTTGGGGTCATGGGGTCAATGGAGTCATGGGTGTTGAGTCATGGGGGTTACATGGGGGTCATGGGGTTGGGGGTCACATGGGGTTCATGGGTGGTGGGGTCATAGGGGGTCATGGGTTGGGGCCAATGGGGTCATGGGGGTCACATGGGGGTCAATGGGGTCATGGGGTGGGGGTCATGGGGAGGTTGGGGTGATGGGGTCACGTGGGGTCATGGGGATGAGGGTCATGGGGGCAATGGGGTCATTAGGGTCATATGGGGGTCATGGGGGTTCGGTCATGGGGTCAATGGGGTCATGGGGGTCATTTGGGGGTGGGGGTCATGGGGGTGGGGTCATGGGGGTCATGGGTCAATAGAGTCATGGGAGTTGAGTCATGGGGGTCACATGGGGGTCATGGGGGTCATGGGGTTGGGGGTCACGTGGGGTTCATGGGTGGTGGGGTCATGGGGGGTCATGGGTTGGGGCCAATGGGGTCATGGGGGTCACATGGGGGTCAATGGGGTCATGGGGTGGGGGTCATGGGGGGGTTGGGGTGATGGGGTCACGTGGGGGTCATGGGGATGAGGGTCATGGGGGGCAATGGGGTCATTAGGGTCATATGGGGGTCATGGGGGCTGGGTCATGGGGTCATGGGGGTCATTGGGTGGTGGGGGTCACATGGGGGTCATGGGGGTGAGGGTCATGGGGGCAATGGGGTCATTGGGGTCATGGGGGTTGGGCCATGGGGTCAGTGGGGTCATGGGGGTCACATGGGGGTCAATGGGGTCATGGGGGAGGTTGGGGTGATGGGGTCACATGGGGGTCATAGGGGTGAGGGTCATGGGGGGGTCACATGGGGGTCATAGGGGTGGGGTTGTGGGGGTCATAGGGGTGGGGTCATGGGGTCATGGGGTGAGGGTCATGGGGTCAATGGGGGTCACGTGGGGGTCATAGGGGTGGGGTCATGGGGGTCACATGGGGGTCATGGGAGGTTGGGGGTCAATGGGGGTCATTGGTGGTGGGGGTCATGGGGGTCACGTGGGGGTCATAGGGGGTGGGGTTATGGGGGTCACGTGGGGGTCATGGGAGTTGGGTCTTGGCATCAATGGGGTCGTGGGGGTTGGCTCATGGGGGTCACATGGGATCATGGGGGGTGGGGTCATGGGGGGTCGTAGGGGTCACATGAGGGTCATGGGGTCACATGGGGGTCCCTGTGTCCCCATTGTCCCCATGGTTCCCATTGTCCCCTTCATCCCCTCTGTCCTCCTTGTCCCCTCTGTCCCCTCTGTCCCTTCGTGTCCCCTCTGTCCCCAGAGCTGAGGGGTCCCCGGGTGGCCCTGCTGCGGGAGGAGGGCAGCAACGGGGACAGGGAGATGGCGGCCGCCTTCACCATGGTCGGGTTCCAGGTGGGGACAATTTGGGGACATCTGGGGACAATGTGGGGACCCTAAGGATCCAAGGGGACCCAATGGGACCCAGTAGGACCCAAGGGGACCCAAGGGATCAGAGTGGACTCTGGGGACAATTTGGGGACAGTTTGGGGGCCCAAAGGACCCAAGGGACTGGGGGGGACCCAATGGAACATGGGGGACCCTGGGGACAATTTGGGGACAATTTGGGGACCCAAAGCACCCAAAGGGACCCAAAGGACCCAAGAGGACCCAAAGGACCCAAGGGATCAGAGGGGACCCAGGGGACAATTTGGGGACCCAAAGGACCCAAGGGACCGGGGGGGACCCAATGGAACAGGGGGGACCCTGGGGACAATTTGGGGAGCCAAGGGACCCAATGGGACTCGAGGGATGAGGGGGGACCCAGAGGACAATTTGGGGACCCTGGGGACAATCTGGGGACAATTTGGGGACCCAAAGCACCCAATGGGACCCAAAGGACCTAAGAGGACCCAAGGGGACAATTTGGGGACCCAGGGGACAATTTGGGGACCCAAAGGACCCAATGGGACCCAATAGGACCCAAGGGATCAGAGGGGACCCTGGGGACAATTTGGGGACCCTGGGGACAATCTGGGGACCCAAGGGACTGGGGGGGACCCAATGGATCAGGGGGGACCCAGGGGACAGTTTGGGGACCCGAAGCACCCAAGGGGACCCAAAGGACCCAAGAGGACCCAAGGGGACAATTTGGGGACCCTGGGGACAATTTGGGGACCCAAAGGACCCAATGGGACCCAAAGGACCCAGTAGGACCCAAGGGGACCCAATGGATCAGAGGGGACCCAGGGGACACTCTGGGGACAGTTTGGGGACCCAAAGGACCCAAGGGACCGGGGGGGACCCAATGGAACAGGGGGGACCCTGGGGACAATTTGGGGACCCAAAGGACCCAAGAGGACCCAAAGGACCCAAGAGGACCCAAGGGATCAGGGGGGACCCTGGGGACAATTTGGGGACATTTTGGGGACAATTTGGGGACCCAAGGGACCCCAATGGGACTCGAGGGATCAGGGGGGACCCAGGGGACGATTTGGGGACCCGAAGCACCCAAGGGGACCCAAAGGACCCAAGAGGACCCAAGGGGACAATTTGGAGACCCAAGGGACTGGGGGGGACCCAAGGGATCAGAGGGGACCCTGGGGACAGTTTGGGGACCCAAAGGACCCAATGGGACCCAAAGGACCTAAGAGGACCCAAGGGGACAATTTGGGGACCCAAGGGACTGGGGGGGACCCAAGGGATCAGAGGGGACCCTGGGGACAGTTTGGGGACCCAAAGGACCCAAGGGACTGGGGGGGACCCAATGGATCAGGGGGGACCCTGGGGACAATTTGGGGATCCTGGGGACAATCTGGGGACCCAAAGCACCCAAGAGGACCCAAAGGACCCAAGAGGACCCAAGGGGACAGTTTGGGGACCCAAAGGACCCAATAGGACCCAAGGGATCAGAGGGGACCCAGGGGACAATTTGGGGACAGTTTAGGGACCCAAAGGACCCAAGGGACCGGGGGGGACCCAATGGAACAGGGGGGACCCTGGGGACAATTTGGGGACCCAAAGCACCCAAGGGGACCCAATGGGACCCAGTAGGACCCAAGGGATCAGGGGGGGACCCTGGGGACAATTTGGGGACCTGGGGACATTTTGGGGACAATTTGAGGACCCAAGGGACCCCAATGGGACTCGAGGGATCAGGGGGGACCCAGGGGATGATTTGGGGACCCGAAGCACCCAAGGGGACCCAAAGGACCCAAGAGGACCCAAGGGGACAATTTGGAGACCCAAGGGACTGGGGGGGACCCAAGGGATCAGGGGGGACCCTGGGGACAATTTGGGGACCCTGGGGACAATTTGGGGACCCAAAGGACCCAATGGGACCCAAAGGACCCAGTAGGACCCAATAGAACCCAAGGGATCAGAGGGGACCCAGGGGACAATTTGGGGACCCAAAGCACCCAAAGGGACCCAAAGGACCCAAGGGGACCCAAGGGATCAGGGGGGACCCAAGGGACAGTTTGGGGACCCAAAGGACCCAAGGGACTGGGGGGGACCCAATGGAACAGGGGGGACCCTGGGGACAATTTGGGGACCCCGGGGTCATTTTTGGGGCCATTTTGGGGGGGATGTCCCCAGGTCTGGGATGTCACCACGGGGGAGCTCTGCTCGGGGTCCCTCAGCCTGGACGGGTTCCGGGGTTTGGTTTGTGTCGGGGGGTTCAGCTACGCCGACGTCCTGGGGTCTGCCAAGGGTGAGGCACTGGGAGGCACTGGGAAGGGACTGGGAAGGAGTGGGAGGGATTGGGAGGGACTGGGAGGGCACTTGGAGGGGATTGGGGGAACTTGAAGGGGACTGGGAAGGAGTGGGAGGGATTGGGAGACACTGGGAGGGCACTTGGAGGGGGTTGGGGGGAACTGGGATATACTGGGAAGGGACTGTGAGGGATTGAGAGGGACTGGGAGGGGAGTGGTGGGCACTGGGAGGGACTAGGAGGGGACTGGGAGGAGAGTGGGATATACTGAGATATACTGGGAGGGGATTGGGAGGGAGTTTCGGGGCACTGGGATATACTGGGAGGGGACTGGGAGGGATTGAGAGGGACTAGGAGGGGATTGGGGGGCACTGGGAGGGACTGGGAGGGACTGGGAGGAGAGTGGGATATCCTGGGATATACTGGGAGGGGATTGGGAGGGACTGGGAAGGACTGGGAGGGGACTGGGAGGGAGTTTGGGGCACTGGGATATACTGGGAGGGGATTGGGAGGGAATTGGGAGAGACTGGGAGGGGACTGGGATATAGTGGTATATACTGGGATATACTGGGAGGGGACTGGGAGGGACTGGGAGGGGATTGGGAGGGTCTGGGAGGGAGTTTGGGGCACTGGGATATATTGGGAGGGGACTGGGAGGGGATTGGGGGGCACTGGAAGGAACTGGGAGGGACTGGGAGGAGAGTGGGATATACTGGGATATACTGGGAGGGAATTGGGAGGGACTGGGAGGGAGTGTGGGGCAATGGGATATACTGGGAGGGGACTGAGAGGGGATTGGGAGGGACTGGGAGGGGACTGGGATATAGTGGGATATACTGGGATATACTGGGAGGGGATTGGGAGGGAGTTTGGGGGCACTGGGATATACTGGGAAGGGACTGGGAGGGACTGGGAGGGACTGGGAGGGGATTGGGGGGCACTGGGAGGGACTAGGAGGGGACTGGGATATAGTGGGATATACTGGGATATATTGGGAGGGACTGGGAGGGCACTTAGAGGGGGTTGGGAGGAGCTGGGAGGGGACTGGGATATACTGGGAGGGGATTGGGAGGGACTGGGAGGGACTGGGATATAGTGGGATACACTGGGAGGGGATTGGGAGGGAGTGGGAGGGGATTGGGGGGCACTGGGAGGAACTGGGAGGGACTGGGAGGAGAGTGGGATATACTGGGATATACTGGGAGGGGACCAGGATATAGTGGGATATACTGGGATATACTGGGAGGGGATTGGGAGGAACTGGGAGGGGACCAGGATATAGTGGGATATACTGGGATATATTGGGAGGGGATTATGAGGAACTGGGAAGGACTGGGAGGGACTGGGAGGAGAGTGGGATATCCTGGGATATACTGGGAGGGAATTGGGAGGGGATTGGTGGGCACTGGGAGGGACTGGGAGGGAGTTTGGGGCACTGGGATATACTGGGAGGGGACTGGGAGGGAATTGGGAGGGACTGGGAGGGGACTGGGATATAGTGGTATATACTGGGATATACTGGGAGGGGATTGGGAGGGGATTGGTGGGCACTGGGAGGAACTGGGAGGGACTGGGATATAGTGGGATATACTGGGATATATTGGGAGGGGATTATGAGGAACTGGGAAGGACTGGGAGGGACTGGGAGGGAGTTTGGGGCACTGGGATATACTGGGAGGGGATTGGGAGGGAATTGGGAGAGACTGGGAGGGGACTGGGATATAGTGGGATATACTGGGAGGGGATTGGTGGGTACTGGGATATACTGGGAAGGGACTGGGAGGGATTGGGGGGCACTGGGAGGAACTGGGACCTTTTTCCTGATTTCTCCCCCATTTTTGGGTGCTTTTGGGGTTTCTTTGGGTGCTTTTGGGGTTTTTTGGGTGCCGGGGGATTTTTGGGGTGCCCGACCCTCCCCAGCACCCATTTTTGGGGTCCTTTTTTGGGTGCCCCCCACCCCAGGTTGGGCTGCGGCCATTTCCTTCAACCCCAAAGCCCGGGAGGCCCTGGACCGGTTCCGACGTCGCCCCGAAACCTTCAGTTTGGGGGTTTGCAATGGGTGCCAACTCCTCACCCTCTTGGGATGGGTGGGACCCCCAAAAGGTGGGTGCTGGGGAGGGGTGGCACCCATGGGTGGGGTCCCTAGGGGGTGATTTTGGGGGGGTTTGGGTGATTTTGGGTCTTTTGGGGTCCCTGTGGGGCATTTGGGGTGATTTTTGGGGCTTTCTGGGGGGGTTTTGGGGTCCTTTGGGGGGTTGGTCCCATGGGTGAGACCCCCAGAAAGTGGGTGCTGTGCTAGGGCACCCATGGGTGGGGTTTCTGGGAGAGGTTTTGGGGGGGGTTGGGTGATTTTGGGGTTTTTTGGGGTGTTTTGGGGCCCCTGTGGGGCATTTGGGGTGGTTTTGGGGTGATTTTGGGGTTTTTTGGGGTCTTTTGGGGTCCCTGTGGGACATTTGGGGCCCCTGTGGGACATTTGGGATGGTTTTGGGACATTTGGGGTGGTTTTGGGGTCCCTGTGGGACATTTGGGGTGGTTTTGGGGCATTTGGGGTGGTTTTGGGGTGGTTTTGGGGCATTTGTGATGGGTTTGGGGCATTTGGGGTGGTTTTGGGGTCGTTTTGGGACTTTTGGGGTAGTTTGGGGACATTTGGGGTGGTTTTGGGGTCCCTGTGGGGCATTTGGGGTGGTTTTGGGGCATTTGAGGTGGTTTTGGGGTCCCTGTGGGGCACTTGGGGTGGTGTTGGGACTTTTGGGATGGTTTTGGGGCATTTTGGGTGGGTTTGGGACCCTGTGGGGCATTTGGGGTGGTTTTGGGGTGGTTTTGGGGCATTTGGGGTGGTTTTGGGACTTTTGGGGTGGTTTTGGGGTGGTTTGGGGGCATTTGGGGTGGTTTTGGGGCATTTGGGATGGGTTTGGGGTCCCTGTGGAGCATTTGGGGTGGTTTTGGGGTGATTTGGGGTTTTTTTGGGGTCTTTTGGGGCCCCTGTGGATATTTGGGGTCCCTGTGGGACATTTGGGGTGGTTTTGGGGCATTTGTGATGGGTTTGGGGCATTTGGGGTGGTTTTGGGGTCGTTTTGGGACTTTTGGGGTAGTTTGGGGACATTTAGGGTGGTTTTGGGGTGCTTTTGGGGCATTTGGGGTGGTTTTGGGGTCCCTGTGGGGCACTTGGGGTGGTGTTGGGACTTTTGGGATGGTTTTGTGGCATTTGGGGTGGGTTTGGGACCCTGTGGGGCATTTGGGGTGGTTTTGGGGTGATTTTGGGACTTTTGGGGTGGTTTTGGGGTGGTTTTGGGGCATTTGGGGTGGTTTTGGGGGGCATTTGGGGTGGTTTTGGGACCCCTGTGGGGCATTTGGGGTGGTTTTGGGGTGATTTTGGGGTTTTTTGGGGTCTTTTGGGGCCCCTGTGGGACATTTGGGGTCCCTGTGGGACATTTGGGATGGTTTTGGGGCATTTGGGGTGGTTTTGGGGTTCCTGTGGGGCACTTGGGGTGGTTTTGGGGCACTTGGGGTGGTTTTGGGACTTTTGGGATGGTTTTGGGGCATTTGGGGTGAGTTTGGGACCCTGTGGGGCATTTGGGGTGGTTTTGGGACTTTTGGGGTGGTTTTGGGGCATTTGGGGTGGTTTTGGGGTCCCTGTGGGGCACTTGGGGTGGTTTTGGGACATTTGGGGTGGTTTTGGGGCATTTGGGGTGGGTTTGGGGTTCCTGTGGGGCACTTGGGGTGGTTTTGGGGTGGTTTGGGGGCATTTGGGGTGGTTTTGGGGCATTTGGGGTGGTTTTGGGGTGGATTTGGGACTTTTGGGGTGGTTTTGGGGTGGTTTTGGGGCATTTGGGGTGACCCCGATGACGTCACAGAGGAGGGGTCCCCGTGTCCCCCCCCGGTGTCCCTGCTCCCCAACGCCTCCGGGCGCTTCGAGTCGCGATTCGTCACCGTGAGGGTGGAGGAGACGCCGGCGGTGATGCTGAGGGGCATGGGGGGGACAAGGATGGGGGTCTGGGTGGCACACGGCGAAGGTGAGGCCACTGGGAGGCACTGGGATATACTGGGAGGCACTGGGAGGGGACTGGGATGGACTGGGAGGGCATTGGGAGGGATTGAAGGGGGATTGGGGGAACTGGGAGGGCACTGGGAGGGACTGGGAGGGACATGGAGGGGACAAGGATGGGGGTCTGGGTGGCACACGGCGAAGGTGAGGCCACTGGGAGGCACTGGGATATACTGGGAGGGACTGGGAGGGATTTTGGGGGCACTGGGATGGACTGGGAGGGGACTGGGAGGGAGTTTGGGGGCACTGGGATGGACTGGGAGGGCATTGGGAGGGACTGGGATGGACTGGGAGGGCGCTGGGAGGGACATGGAGGGGACAAGGATGGGGGTCTGGGTGGCACGCAGGAAAGGTGAGGGCACTGGGAGGCACTGGGATATACTGGGAGAGACTGGGAGGGAGTTTGGGGCCACTGGGATGGACTGGGAGGGCATTGGGAGGGATTGAAGGGGGACTGGGGGGCACTGGGAGGGCACTGGGAGGGACTGGGAGGGACATGGAGGGGACAAGGATGGGGGTCTGGGTGGCACACGGCGAAGGTGAGGGCACTGGGAGGCACTGGGATATACTGGGAGAGACTGGGAGGGAGTTTGGGGGCACTGGGATGGACTGGGAGGGGACTGGGAGGGAGTTTGGGGGCACTGGGATGGACTGGGAGGGCACTGGGAGGGAGTTTGGGGCACTGGGATATACTGGGAGGGGACTGGGAGGGACTGGGAGGGGACTGGGATATAGTGGTATATACTGGGAGGGGATTGGGAGGGAGTTTGGGGGCACTGGGATATACTGGGAAGGGACTGAGAGGGTCTGGGAGGAGAGTGGGATATACTGGGAGGGGACTGGGAGGCACTGGGAGGGGATTGGGGGGCACTGGGAGGGACTAGGAGGGGACTGGGATATAGTGGGATATATTGGGAGAGATTGGGAGGGACTGGGAGGGCACTCAGAGGGGATTGGGAGGAGCTGGGAGGGGACTGGGATATACTGGGAGGGGACTGGGAGGGGATTGGGAGGGACTGGGAGGCACTAGGAGGGGACTGGGATAGAGTGGGAGGCACTGGGAGGGAGTTTGGGGGCACTGGCTTATACTGGGAGGGGATTGGGGGGGACTGGGATGGACTGGGAGGGCGCTGGGAGGGACTGGGAGGGACTGGGAGGGGACAAGGATGGGGGTCTGGGTGGCACACGGGGAAGGTGAGGCCACTGGGAGGCACTGGGATATACTGGGAGAGACTGGGAGGGAGTTTGGGGCCACTGGGATGGACTGGGAGGGCATTGGGAGGGATTGAAGGGGGACTGGGGGGCACTGGGAGGGACTGGGAGGGGACAAGGATGGGGGTCTGGGTGGCACACGGGGAAGGTGAGGCCACTGGGAGGCACTGGGATATACTGGGAGGGACTGGGAGGGACTGGGAGGGGACTGGGATGGACTGGGAGGGCATTGGGAGGGATTGAAGGGGGATTGGGGGAACTGGGAGGGCACTGGGAGGGACTGGGAGGGACTGGGAGGGGACAAGGATGGGGGTCTGGGTGGCACACGGGGAAGGTGAGGCCACTGGGAGGCACTGGGATATACTGGGAGGGACTGGGAGGGAGTTTGGGGGCACTGGGATATACTGGGAGGGCACTGGGAGGGATTGAAGGAGGTTTGAGGGGCACTGGTGGCAACTGGGATGAACTGGGAGGGAGTGGGGAGGAACTGGGAGGGAGTGGGGAGGAACTGGGAGGCACAGGGAAGTTACTGGTGGGTTACTGGTTTGGTACTGGGGTGTTCTTACTGGTCCTTACTGGTCCTTACTGGTTTCTTACTGCTCTGAACACTTAACTGGTTTCTGACTGGTTCTTACTGGTTTCTTATTTGTTACTGGTTCTGACTGGTTTCTGCTTGGTTGGTTCTGGTCCTTACTGGTCCCTACTGGTCCCTTCCAACTTACTCATCCTTACTGGTCTTTACTGGTTCTTACTGGTTCTTTTTACTTCTTACTGGTCCTTACTGGTTCCTTCCTACTTCTTACTGGTCCTTACTGGTTTCTTACTGGTTCTTGCTGGTCTCTTCTGTTTTCTTATTGGTCCTTACTGGTTCTTACTGGTTCTTACTGCCCTCTTCCAACCTCTTACTGGTCCTTACTGGTTTCTTCCTATTTCTTACTGCTGTCTTGCAACCTCTTACTGGTTCTTACTGGTTCTTACTGGTCTTGACTGGTTTCTCACTGGTTCTTCCTGCTCTCTTCCAACTTCTTACTGGTCCTTACTGGTCCTTACTGGTTCTTCCTGCTCTCTTCCAACCTCTTACTGGTCCTTACTGGTTTCTTCCTATTTCTTACTGGTGTCTTACAACCTCTTACTGGTTCTTACTGGTTCTTACTGGTCTTGACTGGTTTCTCACTGGTTCTTCCTGCTCTCTTCCAACCTCTTACTGGTCCTTACTGGTTTCTTCCAACCTCTTACTGGTCCTTACTGGTTTCTTCCTATTTCTTACTGGTGTCTTGCAACCTCTTACTGGTTCTTACTGGTCTTGACTGGTTTCTCACTGGTTCTTACTGGTTCTTACTGGTCTTGACTGGTTTCTTACTGGTTCTTCCTGCTCTCTTCCAACCTCTTACTGGTCCTTACTGGTTTCTTCCTATTTCTTACTGGTGTCTTACAACCTCTTACTGGTTCTTACTGGTTCTTACTGGTCTTGACTGGTTTCTCACTGGTTCTTCCTGCTCTCTTCCAACCTCTTACTGGTCCTTACTGGTTTCTTCCAACCTCTTACTGGTCCTTACTGGTTTCTTCCTATCTCTTACTGGTGTCTTACAACCTCTTACTGGTTCTTACTGGTTCTTACTGGTCTTGACTGGTTTCTCACTGGTTCTTCCTGCTCTCTTCCAACTTCTTACTGGTCCTTACTGGTTCTTCCTGCTCTCTTCCAACCTCTTACTGGTCCTTACTGGTTTCTTCCTATTTCTTACTGGTGTCTTGCAACCTCTTACTGGTTCTTACTGGTCTTGACTGGTTTCACACTGGTTCTTCCTGCTCTCTTCCAACCTCTTACTGGTCCTTACTGGTTTCTTCCAACCTCTTACTGGTCCTTACTGGTTTCTTCCTATTTCTTACTGGTGTCTTGCAACCTCTTACTGGTTCTTACTGGTCTTGACTGGTTTCTCACTGGTCCTTACTGGTTTGGTTCTTACTGGTTCTTACTGGTCTTGACTGGTTTCTCACTGGTTCTTCCTGCTCTCTTCCAACTTCTTACTGGTCCTTACTGGTTCTTCCTGCTCTCTTCCACCTTCTTACTGGTCCTTACTGGTCCTTACTGGTTTCCCCTCCCTCCAGGCCGTTTCCAGCCCCACCCCTCCCAGCCCCTCCCCCCGTCCCTCGTCCCCCTCCGTTACGTCGATGACCTCGGGGTCCCCACCGAGCGTTACCCCCAAAACCCCAACGGTTCCGGAGGGGGCGTGGCCGCTCTGTGCTCCCCCTGTGGCCGCCATCTTGGCCTCATGCCCCACCCCGAGCGGGGGGTGCGGCCCTGGCAGTGGGGGTGGTGGCCCCCCCACTGGGACCTCCCCCGTGGGGAAGGGGGAGGGGCGGCCCCGTGGCTCCGAATCTTCCGCAACGCCGCCGAGTGGTGCCTGAGGTGGCCCCAGGGGGAGGAGGGACCCACGGAGGGACCCACGGACCCATAGAGGGACCCAGTCAACCAAGGGTTGACCCTGGGGTTGACCCACGGACCAATCAAGTGACCAAGAGTTGACCCATGGATCCATTCGTTGACCAATGGAGCCAATCGTTGGCCAACGGAACTGGAGCTTGGCCATTGGGTTGACCCACGGACCCATAGCTTGACCCATGGACCAATCAAGTGACCAAGAGTTGACCCACGGATCCATTCGTTGACCAATGGAGCCAATCGTTGGCCAATGGAACTGGAGCTTGGCCATTGGGTTGACCCACGGACCCATAGATTGACCCACAGACCCATTTGCTGACCACTAGAACCATGGGTTGACCCTTGGCTTGACCCACAGACCCATAGATTGACCCAAGGACCAATAAAGTGACCAAAGGTTGACCCACGGACCCATGGGTTGGGCCTTTGGACCCATAGATTGACCCACAGCCCCATTTCATTGACCAACAGACCCAATCATTGGCCAACAAGACTGAGGGTTGGCCATTGGCTTGACCCACGGACCCATAGATTGACCCGCAGAGCCATTTGTTGACCAAGAGAACCATGGGTTGACGCTTGGGTTGACCCACGGACCCATAGATTCACCCATGGACCAATCAAGTGACCAAAGGTTGACCCACGGATCCATTCGTTGACCAACAGAACCATGGGTTGACCCTTTAGACCCACAGGCTAACCCATGGACCCAATTGGTGGCCAACAGAACCATGGGTTGACCCTTGGCTTGACCCACAGACCCATTCATTGACCAACAGACCCAATCGTTGGCCAACAAGACTGAGGGTTGGCCATTGGGTTGACCCACGGACCCATAGATTGACCCATGGACCAATAAAGTGACCAAAGGTTGACCCACGGACCCATGGGTTGGCCCTTTGGACCCATAGATTGACCCACAGCCCCATTCCTTGACCCACGGACCCATTCGTTGACCAACAGCACCTTGGGTTGACCCTCGGGTTGACCCACGGACCCATATCTTGACCCACAGACCCATTCCTTGACCAACAGACCCAATCGTTGGCCAACAAGACTGAGGGTTGGCCATTGGGTTGACCCACGGACCCATGGATTGACCCCCAGAGCCATTTGTTGACCAACAGAACCATGGGTTGACCCTTGGCTTGACCCACAGACCCATAGATTGACCCACAGACCAATAAAGTGACCAAAGGTTGACACACGGACCCATGGGTTGGCCCTTTGGACCCATAGATTGACCCACAGACCCATTCCTTGACCAACAGACCCAATCGTTGGCCAACAAGACTGAGGGTTGGCCATTGGTTGACCCACGGACCCATAGATTCACCCATGGACCAATCAAGTGACCAAAGGTTGACCCACGGATCCATTCGTTGACCAACAGAACCATGGGTTGACCCTTTAGACCCATAGGTTAACCCATGGACCCAATCGGTGGCCAACAGAACCATGGGTTGACCCTTGGCTTGACCCACAGACCCATAGATTGACCCATGGACCAATAAAGTGACCAAAGGTTGACCCTCGGATCCATTCGTTGACCCACGGACCCATGGGTTGGCCCTTTGGACCTATAGATTGACCCACAGCCCCATTTCATTGACCAAAAGACCCAATCGTTGGCCAACAAGACTGAGGGTTGGCCATTGGGTTGACCCACGGACCCATAGATTGACCCCCAGAGCCATTTGTTGACCAACAGAACCATGGGTTGACCCTTGGCTTGACCCACAGACCCATAGATTGACCCATGGACCAATAAAGTGACCAAAGGTTGACACACAGATCCAATCATTGACCCACAGACCCATGGGTTGGCCCTTTGGACCCATAGATTGACCCACAGCCCCATTCCTTGACCCACGGATCCATTCGTTGACCAACAGAACCTTGGTTGAGCCTCGGGTTGATCCATGGACCCATATCTTGACCCACAGACCCATTTGCTGACCACCAGAACCATGGGTTGACCCTTGGGTTGACCCACAGACCCATAGATTGACCCATGGACCAATAAAGTGACCAAAGGTTGACACACAGATCCATTCGTTGACCCACAGACCCATGGGTTGGCCCACAGACCCATTCCTTGACCCACAGCCCCATTCCTTGACCAACAGACCCAATCGTTGACCAACAGAACCTTGGGTTGAGCCTCGGGTTGATCAATGGACCCATAGATTGACCTGGAGCAGGTCCAAAGGAGGACACGGGGCTGGGGAAGGGATCCAGCAGAGATCCTGTGAGGTGAGGCTGAGGGAGCTGGGGGTGTTGAGGCTGGAGAAGAGGAGGCTCAGGGGAGACCTCATCACTCTCTACAACTCCCTGAATCCCGGTTGGAGAGTTGGGATGATCCCCAGGGGATGAGGTTCAACACAACAACCCCATGGGGAGCTCCAGAGTGGCAGAAAGGGACCTGGGAGGTGACCATGAGCCAGCAGTGTGGCCAAGAATCCCAAGGGCATCCTGGATGAGGAAGAGTGTGGCCAAGAGATCCAGGGAAGGGATTCTGCCCCTGGGGAGGAGGCCACAGCTTGAGTCCTGTGTCCAGTTCTGGGCCCCTCAGCTCAGGAAGGAGCTGGAGGTCCAAAGGAGGGAACTGGGCTGGGGAAGGGATCCAGCAGAGATCCTGTGAGGAAGGGCTGAGGGAGCTGGGGGTGTTAGAGGAGGCTCAGGGGAGACCTCATCGATCTCTGCAGGTCCCTGACAGGAGGTTGTAACCGGGTGGACGTTGAGCTGTTCTGCCAGACGACTTTCAACAAGACAAGAGGCCATGGTCTCAAGTTGTGCCAGGGGAGGTTTAGGTTGGAGATTAGGAAGAATTTCTTTCTGGAGAGGGTGATCAGGCATTGGAATGGGCTGCCCAGGGAAGTAGTGGATTCTCCGTGTCTGGAGATCTTTCCAAAGAGCCTGGATGTGGCACTGAGTGCCATGGGCTGGGAACCATGGGGGGAGTGGATCAAGGGTTGGACTTGATGAGCTCTGAGGTCCCTTCCAACCCAGCCAGTTCTGTGATTCTGAGATTCTATGAAGAGCTGGAGTCATGGCCATCAGGATGTTGGGATAGAAAGAGAATAAATAAATACGTCCCAAATCTGTTTTAGAATCCGAGGCAGAAGGAAAGAGGAATGTGGAAAGGTGTCAAGGTTCTACTTTGTAAGGAGGGCACCTTGTGAGGAGCAGAGGACGAAGAGCTCAGCAGCTGTTTGAGTAGCGAGAGAAGGATGAGACCCTGCACACCAAAGTGAGGTGAG
The DNA here is from genome assembly GCA_023079485.1 of Archilochus colubris. NCBI lineage: Eukaryota > Metazoa > Chordata > Aves > Apodiformes > Trochilidae > Archilochus > Archilochus colubris. The sequence goes on from JALBCY010000062.1 coordinate 56,498, forward strand.
TAGAGAGAGGAGGAAGCTGGTAGGAAAAACAACTTGGAAGTTGCCAGGCAGCAGCTGGACTTTACCCAAGAGAAGGAAGGTGAAAAGGACACCGTGAGGAAGACGTCCTGCTTGGATTGCCAGGAAGGTGACCAGGAGGCAGCAGTGTGCCCAGGTGGCCAAGAAGGCCAATGGCATCCTGGGCTGGCTCAGGAACAGCGTGGCCAGCAGGTCCAGGGAAGGGATTCTGCCCCTGTGCTCAGCTCTGGGGAGGCCACAGCTTGAGTCCTGTGTCCAGTTCTGGGCCCCTCAGCTCAGGAAGGAGTTTGAGGTGCTGGAGCAGGTCCAGAGAAGAGCAAGGAGGCTGTGAAGGGATCCAGCAGAATTCCTGTGAGGAAGGGCTGAGGGAGCTGGGGGTGTTGAGGCTGGAGAAGAGGAGGCTCAGGGGAGACCTCATCACTCTCTCCAACTCCCTGAATCCTGGTTGGAGACTTGGGCTGATCCCCAGGGGATGAGGTTCAACATTCCAAGTGTTGGGTCCTGCACTTTTGGTGACAAGAACCCCCAAAACTGCCCAGCAGAAAAGGCAAAGTGTTTGGCACCATTTCCCTCAGGATTCTCCTGAACAAGCTGTGGATCAGCCACGTCTGGAACGGGCCCAGAGAGTGGTGCTGAACGGGGCGGCATCAAAATGGCGGCTGTGGTGTCCCCAGGGATCAGTGTTGGGCCCAGTGCTGTTCAATGTCTTTAGTGATGATTTAGATGAGGGGATTGAGTCCATCATGAGGAAATCTGTGGATCAGCTGGAAGGCAGGAGGGCTCTGCAGAGGGACCTGGAGAGACTGGAGAGTTGGGATGATCCCAAGGGGATGAGGTTCAACACAACAACCCCAAAAGGTGCCCAGCAGAAAAGGCAAAGCCTTTGGCACCATTTCCCTCAGGATTCTCCTGGAAAAGCTGTGGCTCAGCCCATGGATCAGCCAGGAGCACTTTGGGATGGGTCAGGAACTGCTGGAACGGGCCCAGAGAGTGGTGCTGAACGGGGCGGCATCAAAATGGCGGCTGTGGTGTCCCCCAGGGATCAGTGTTGGGCCCAGTGCTGTTCAGTGTCTTTATTGATGATTGAGATGAGGGGATTGAGTCCATAATTAATTAATTAGCAGATGACCCCAAGCTGGGGGCAGTGTGGATCAGCTGGAAGGCAGGAGGGCTCTGCAGAGGGACCTGGAGAGACTGGAGAGTTGGGCTGATCCCAAGGGGATGAGGTTCAACACAACAACCCCATGGGGAGCTCCAGAGTGGCAGAAAGGGACCTGGGAGGTGACCATGAGCCAGCAGTGTGGCCAAGAATCCCAAGGGCATCCTGGATGAGGAAGAGTGTGGCCAAGAGATCCAGGGAAGGGATTCTGCCCCTGGGGAGGAGGCCACAGCTTGAGTCCTGTGTCCAGTTCTGGGCCCCTCAGCTCAGGAAGGAGCTGGAGGTCCAAGAGAGGGAACTGGGCTGGGGAAGGGATCCAGCAGAGATCCTGTGAGGAAGGGCTGAGGGAGCTGGGGGTGTTGAGGCTCTGGGGAGACCTCATCACTCTCTGCAGGTCCCTGACAGGAGGTTGGAGCCAGGGGGGGACACAGAGAGGGGGCTTTGGGGAGGGGTCCCCAACCTCAGAGACCCCTCTGCACCCCCCACCCCAGGGATTGCTCCTTTCTGCGCCTCTGACGTTTTATTGAGTTTCTTATCAATAAAAACCACCGGGGGACATCGGGCCTCAGGCCCTGAAGGCGGAAAAGGGCAGGAAAATGGGTTAGAAACGGAGTTTTGAGCCTTGAATCACCAAAATTGGTCATTTTAAGGCTCCCATTGTATGAGCCTGGGGGCGGAAGTGGGCGGGGCATAACCAGGAAGTGAGTGAGGCTTAGACCGGAAGTGGTGGTGTTGTCGCCATGGTGAGTGCGGGAAGGGGCTCGGTGGGGGGGGGGGGGGAGGTTTTTGGGGTGAATTCCGGGGGTTTTGGGGGTTCTGAGGAGGCCTCGGGTACCCCCAGAGCTCGGCGCTGACCCAAGGGCTGGAGCGGATCCCGGAGCAATCCGGGTACCTGGTGATCAGCGATGGAGCCGTGCTGGCCGTGAGGAGACGGGAGAGAGGGGGTTTGGGGGTCCTGGAGACTTGGGGGTCCTGGGTTTTGGGGGTCCTGGGGATACTGGGGGGCGGGATGGGGTTTGGGGGTCCTGGGGACTTGGGGGGGTCCTGGGTTTTGGGGTGTCTGGGGGTTTGGGGGGGGTCCCTGGGGATTTGGGGGGGGGGAGGGGGCTTGGGGGGGCTGGGGGCTTGGGGGGGGTTTTGGGGGGGTCCCTGGAGACTTGGGGAGGGGTCCTGGGTTTTGGGGGGTCCCTGGGGATTTGGGGGCTCTTGAGGTGGTCCCTGGGGACTTGGGGGGCTCTCTGGGGATTTGGGGTCCCTGGGGATTTGGGGGGGGTCCCTGGGTGTTTTGGGGTCTCTAGGAAGGGGGTCCCTGGTTATTGGGGGGTCCCTGGGGACTTGGGGTGTCTGGGGGTTTGGGGGGGTCCCTGAGGATACTGGGGGTGTTGGGAGGGGGTCCTGGCTGTTTTGGGGGTTCCTGGGGATTTGGGGTCTCCAGGAAGGGTCCCTAGGGATTTGGGTTCCTTAGGGTTTGGGGTCTTGGGGGTCCCTGGGGATTTAGGGGGATGGGGTTTGGGGGGGTCCCTGGGGACTTGGGGGGGGGTCCTGGGTTTTGGGGGGTCTGGGGGTTTGGGGGGAGGTCCCTGGATGTTTTGGGGGGGGTCCCTGGGTATTTTGGGGTCTCCAGGAAGGGGGTCCCTGGTTATTGGGGGGTCCCTGGGGGGGGGTCCTGGATATTGGGGTATCTGAGGGTTTGGGGGGGTCCCTGGGGACATTGGGGGGTGTTGGGAGGGGGGTCCTGGGGATTTGGGGGGGCTGGGGCTTTGGGGAGGGTTTGGGGGGGGTCCCTGGGTGTTTTGGGGGGGTTCATGGGATTTGGGGGGGCTGGGGATTTGGGGGGGGGTCCTGGGTTTTGGGGGGTCCCTGGGTGTTTTGGGGTCTCTAGGAAGGGGGTCCCTGGTTATTGGGGGGTCCCTGGGGACTTGGGGGGGTCCTGGGGATTTGGGGGGGCTGGGGGTTTGGGGGGGGGGTCCCTGGGTGTTTTGGGGGGGGTCCTGGGGATTTGGGGGTGTCTGGGGGTTTGGGGGGGTCCCTGAGGATACTGGGGGGTGTTGGGAGGGGGGTCCTGGGGATTTGGGGGGGTTCCTGGGGATTTGGGGGTGTCTGGGGGGGTCCCTGGGTGTTTTGGGGGGGTCCCTGTGTTCTGGGGGTCCCTGGGGGATGTCCCAGCTCTTCTGTCCCCCCCTTTTTTTTTGGGGTGTCCCCCCCCCCCCAAGTCCTCAGGTGACCTGGAGAACGACGAGCACACGGCCACCATCCTCTCCCAGTTGGTAGCCACAGCCTGCAGCCTGCGAGTCCAGAGGGGCCACGACCCCCCCTTCAAACGCCTCTCAGGTGAGTTTTGGGGTGTCCCCCCCCCCAAAAAAAAAACCCAAGAGGTTTGGGGGGGTTCTCACCCCCCCCTCGTGTCCCCACAGTGGTTTTTGGGGAGCACTCCCTCCTCGTCACCTCCTCGGGGCAGAAACTCTTTGTGGTCAAGAGGCAAAACCCTGGGGGGGACCCGGTGGTCGTCTGAGGGGACCCCAAAAAAACCCCCCCCCCCAAAAATAAATCCCATTTTGGGGGGGTCCGGGGGGGTTTTTGGGGTAAAAAAGGGGTTAAAAAATAAAAAATTGGTGTTAAAAAGTGAAATAAAATCAGGAAAAAGGAGCTGGGAAAATGGGGGGGACCCTAAAAAATAAGGGGGGGCCCCTAAATAAACCCCCCCCCCCCCAATAAATCCCATCCTGGGGGGGTTTGGGGGGGTTTGGGGGGAAAAAAAGAGCCAAAAAACCCCAAAATTAGTTAAAAAAGGGAAAAAAAAAACTTAAAAAAAGGGGAAAAAACCTTAAAAACCAAAAGGGGGGCCCCAAACCCCCCCCCCCATGGTGCCACTCGTGTCCCCGTTTCCATGGCAACGCTTTATTGGCACGTGACCCCCCCCCAATAAATAAATGGCCCCAAAATGGCCCCAAATGGCCCCAAAATGGCCCCAAATGGCCCCAAAATGGCCCCTAAGGGAGGGGGGGGTGGCACAACAGGACCTGCCTGGGACCCCCCCCCAAGCCCCCCTTAAACAGCCCCATGTGAAGCCCCCCACGGTGTCCCCACTGGTGACAGCACCCCCACTGGTGACAGCACCCACTGGTGACAGCACCCACTGGTGTCCCCTCGTGGCACGTTCCTGCAGGGAAAAGGGTGGGGGGGGGGGGAGCAGCAGATGTGCCCCCCACCCCCAAATTCCCCCCCCCCCGTCCCCAGTGTCACCCCCCCACTGGTGACAGAACCCACTGGTGACAGAACCCACTGGTGACAACACCCACTGGTGACAACACCCACTGGTGTCCCCTCGTGGCACGTTCCTGCAGGGAAAAGGGTGGGGGAGGAGCAGATGTGTCCCCCACCCCCAAATTCCCCCCCCCCTGTCCCCAGTGTCACCCCCCCACTGGTGACAGAACCCACTGGTGACAGAACCCACTGGCACATTCCTGCAGGAAAAGGGGGGGGGGGAGCAGCAGATGTGTCCCCCCCACCCCCAAGTTCCCCCCCCCCCGTCCCCAGTGTCACCCCCCCACTGGTGACAACACCCACTGGTGACAGCACCCACTGGTGTCCCCTCGTGGCACGTTCCTGCAGGGAAAAGGGGAGCAGCAGATGTGTCCCCCCCACCCCCAAATTCCCCCCCCCTGTCCCCAGTGTCACCCCCCCACTGGTGACAACACCCACTGGTGACAACACCCACTGGTGACAGCACCCACTGGTGTCCCCTCGTGGCACGTTCCTGCAGGGAAAAGGGTGGGGGGGGGAGCAGCAGATGTGTCCCCCCCACCCCCAAATTCCCCCCCCCCCGTCCCCAGTGTCACCCCCCCACTGGTGACAGCACCCACTGGTGACAGCACCCACTGGTGACAGCACCCACTGGCACATTCCTGCAGGAAAAGGGGAGCAGATGTGTCCCCCCACCCCCATTCCCCCCTGTCCCCAGTGTCACCCCCACTGGTGACAGCACCACTGGTGACAGCACCCACTGGTGACAGCACCCACTGGCACATTCCTCAGGAAAGGGGGAGCAGATGTGTCCCCCACCCCAAATTCCCCCGTCCCCAGTGTCACCCCCCCACTGGTGACAACACCCACTGGTGACAGCACCCACTGGTGACAGCACCCACTGGTGTCCCCTCGTGGCACATTCCTGCAGGGAAAAGGGGGGGGGGATGTGTGTCCCCCACCCCATATCCCCCGCCCCCTCCCCCCTGTGTGTGTCCCCCCCCACTGGTGTCCGTGTCCCGCGTGGGCGTGTCACGTGACGGGTTCCACCACCAGGACCTTGCACTCCCTCTTGGCGATCTTGTCGAGGGAGAGCAGCGGCTTCTCGGGGGGCAGGTACAGGGGGCGACCCACGGGAGACCCCACGGGGGGAGTGATGGCCCGGCGCTCCATCACACTGCCCGACCTGAGTGGGAGGAGTCACGGGAGGGAGGAGTCACGGGGGGAGGAGGAGTCACGGGGGGAGGAGGAGTCACGGGGGGAGGAGGAGTCACGGGAGGAGGGGTCACGGGAGGAGTCACGGGAGGAGTCACAGGGGAGGAGGAGTCACGGGGGGAGGAGGAGCCACGGGGGAGGAGTCACGGGGGGGAGGGGTCACGGGGGAGGAGGAGTCGCGGGGGGAGGAGTCACGGGGGCTCTGTCCCCTCCCGATGTCCCCACGGGGCTCTCTCTGCCCCCTCCCCACACGCCCACGGGCCCGTCTGTCCCCTCCCAACGTCCCCACGGGGCTCTTTGTCCCCTCCCCACGGACCCGTCTGCCCCCTCCCAATGTCCCCAGTGTCCCCACTGCCCCCTCGCCACATCCCCACGGGGCTCTCTCTGCCCCCTCCCAATGTCCCCACGGTCCCGATGTCCCCACGGACCCCTCTGTCCCCCCCCCGATGTCCCCACGATCCCGATGTCCCCACGGACCCCTCTGTCCCCCCCCTCTGTCCCCACGGGGCTCTCTCTGTCCCCCCCGATGTCCCCACGGTCCCGATGTCCCCACGGGCTCTCTCTGTCCCCCCCCTCTGTCCCCACGGACCCCTCTGTCCCCTCCCCACATCCCCACGGGCCCCTCTGTCGTCCCCCCCAATGTCCCCACGGTCCCGATGTCCCCACGGGCCCCTCTGTCCCCCCCCCGATGTCCCCACGGTCCCGATGTCCCCACGGACCCCTCTGTCCCCCCCCGATGTCCCCACGGTCCCGATGTCCCCACGGGGCTCTCTCTGTCCCCCCCCCCCGATGTCCCCACGGTCCCGATGTCCCCACGGGCTCTCTCTGTCCCCCCCCGATGTCCCCACGGACCCCTCTATCCCCTCCCCACATCCCCACGGGCCCCTCTGTCCCCCCCCCGATGTCCCCACGGGGCTCTCTCTATGTCCCCCCAGATGTCCCCACGATCCCGATGTCCCCACGGGGCTCTCTCTATGTCCCCCCCCCGATGTCCCCACGGGGCTCTCTCTGCCCCCTCCCCACATCCCCACGGACCCCTCTGTCCCCTCCCGATGTCCCCACGGTCCCGATGTCCCCACGGACCCCTCTGTCCCCCCCCTCTGTCCCCCCCCAATGTCCCCACGGTCCCGATGTCCCCACGGGGCTCTCTCTGCCCCCTCCCCCCACTCCCACGCCTCCATCCCCCCCCTTTTCGTCCCCTTGTGTCCCCCCCGTGTCCCCCCCGTGCTCCCCCCACACCTGATGAGGTGGCCGCGGGTGGGCTGGTGGTGGGAGAAGGACTGGGAGCGGCCCAGTCCCGCCTGGTACCGGTCCACGAGGTCCCGAACCGCGGGGCTGCCGGGGCTGCTGCGGCGGGAGAGGGGCCGGGCCTCGGGGGGGGGCTGGGAAACGCTGGCGGTGAACTGGAGCTTCAGCTTCATGTGCTGGGACAACTGGGGGGACACGGGGACATGGGGGGACTGGGAGGACTGGGAGGACTGGGAGGGACTGGGGGGACTGGGAGGGACTGGGGAGAATGGAGGGGAAATGGGGGAACTGGGGATAATGGGGGGAACTGGAGCTTCAGCTTCATGTGCTGGGACAACTGGGGGGACACGGGGACATGGGGGGACTGGGAGGACTGAGGGACTGGGGGACTGGGGGAACTGGGAGGGACTGGGGAACTGGGGAGAATGGGAGAATGGGGAGAATGGGGGAAATGGGGATAATGGGGGGAATGGAGGGGAACTGGGGGAACTGGGGACAAGGGGGGGAACTGGAGCTTCAGCTTCATGTGCTGGGACAACTGGGGGGACACGGGGACAATGGGGGGACTGGGAGGACTGGGAGGGACTGGGGGGACTGGGAGGGACTGGGGGGACTGGGAGGAACTGGGAGGGACTGGGGGAACTGGGAGGGACTGGGGGAACTGGGATGACTGGGGAGAATGGGGACAATGGAGGGGAAATGGAGGAACTGGGAGGGACTGGGGAGAATGGGAGGGACTGGGGGGGACTGGAGCTTCAGCTTCATGTGCTGGGACAACTGGGGGGACACGGGGACATGGGGGGACTGGGAGGACTGGGAGGGACTGGGGGAACTGGGAGGGACTGGGGGAACTGGGGGGGAAATGGGGGAACTGGGGAGAATGGGGGGAACTGGGGAGAATGGGGGGAACTGGGGAGAATGGGGGGAACTGGAGCTTCAGCTTCATGTGCTGGGACAACTGGGGGGACACAGGGACTGGGGGAACTGGGAGGGACTGGGAGGGACTGGGGGAACTGGGGGAACTGGGGAGAATGGGGAGAATGGGGAGAATGGGGGGGAAATGAGGATAATGGGGGGAATGGAGGGGAACTGGGGGAACTGGGGAGAATGGGGGGAACTGGAGCTTCAGCTTCATGTGCTGGGACAACTGGGGGGACACGGGGACATGGGGGGACTGGGAGGACTGGGAGGGACTGGGGGGACTGGGAGGAACTGGGGGAACTGGGGAGAATGGGGAGAATGGGGACAGCTGGGGGGAAATGGGGGAACTGGGCAAAATGGGGGGAACTGGGGAGAATGGGAGGGACTGGGGAGAATGGGGAGAATGGGGGGGAAATGGGGGAACTGGGGACAAGGGGGGGAACTGGGGAGAATGGGGGGAACTGGGGACAAGGGGGGCAACTGGAGCTTCAGCTTCATGTGCTGGGACAACTGGGGGGACACGGGGACATGGGGGGACTGGGAGGGACTGGGAGGGACTGGGGGGACTGGGAGGGACTGGGAGGACTGGGAGGAACTGGGAGGGACTGGGGGAACTGGGGGGGAAATGGGGGAACTGGGCAAAATGGGGGGAACTGGGGAGAATGGGGGGAACTGGAGCTTCAGCTTCATGTGCTGGGACAACTGGGGGGACACGGGGACATGGGGGGACTGGGAGGACTGGGAGGGACTGGGGGAACTGGGATGACTGGGGAGAATGGGGAGAATGGGGGGGAAATGGGGGAACTGGGGATAATGGGGGAACTGGGGAGAATGGGGGGAACTGGAGCTTCAGCTTCATGTGCTGGGACAACTGGGGGGACACGGGGACATGGGGGGACTGGGAGGACTGGGAGGGACTGGGGGGACTGGGAGGGACTGGGGAGAATGGGGAGAATGGGGGGGAAATGGGGGAACTGGGAGGGACTGGTGTGACTGGGGAGAATGGGAGGGACTGGGGGGGACTGGAGCTTCAGCTTCATGTGCTGGGACAACTGGGGGGACACGGGGACATGGGGGGACTGGGAGGACTGGGAGGGACTGGGAGGGACTGGGGAGAATGGGGAGAATGGGGGGGAAATGAGGATAATGGGGGGAATGGAGGGGAACTGGGGAGAATGGGAGGGACTGGGGGGAACTGGAGCTTCAGCTTCATGTGCTGGGACAACTGGGGGGACATGGGGACATAGGGGGACTGGGAGGACTGGGAGGGACTGGGGGAACTGGGAGGGACTGGGGGGACACGGGGGGACTGGGAGGGACTGGGGGGACTGGGAGGGACTGGGGAGAATGGGGAGAATGGGGGAGAAATGGGGGAACTGGGAGGGACTGACGGGACTGGGGAGAATGGGAGGGACTGGGGGGGACTGGAGCTTCAGCTTCATGTGCTGGGACAACTGGGGGGACACGGGGACATGGGGGGACTGGGAGGACTGGGAGGGACTGGGGGGACTGGGAGGGACTGGGGAGAATGGGGGGGAAATGGGGGAACTGGGGACAAGGGGGGCAACTGGAGCTTCAGCTTCATGTGCTGGGACAACTGGGGGGACACGGGGACATGGGGGGACTGGGAGGAACTGGGGGGAACTGGGGGGACTGGGAGGGACTGGGGTGAATGGGGAGAATGGGGAGAATGGGGACAATGGGGGGGAAATGGGGGAACTGGGAGGGACTGGGGGGACTGGGGAGAATGGGAGGGACTGGAGCTTCAGCTTCATGTGCTGGGACAACTGGGGGGACACGGGGACAATGGGGGGGACTGGGAGGAACTGGGGGAACTGGGAACAGTGGGGGGGGGAATGGGGAGAATGGGGGAACTGAGGGGAACTGGGGGGAACTGGAGCTTCAGCTTCATGTGCTGGGACAACTGGGGGGACATGGGGACAATGGGGGGGACTGGGAGGAACTGGGAGGGACTGGAGCTTCAGCTTCATGTGCTGGGACAACTGGGGGGACACGGGAGGGGACAAGGGAGGGGACAATGGGGACATGGGATGGGATGAGGGAGGGGATGAGGAAGGGGATGAGGGGACAAGGAGGGGACAAGGAGGGGACAAGGAGGGGACAGGGGGTGACCTGGGGAGGGTCCAGGGGCTGGGCCAGGGTCAGAGCCCCCTCCTCACCTCGAAGAGGCCCCCACGCAGGGCCTGGAAGGCCACCTGGATGGTGGCCACGCTGCCCTTGCGGGACGAGCCCAGGTTGGTGAGGGGAGAGTGACAAACGATGGAGTCCAGCGCGGCCTGGCTGGCACGGAGGTCCTCACCGGGCATCGGCTTCCCTGGGGGACAGCATGGGGACATCAGGGGGACACCATGGGGACATCATGGGGACATCATGGGGACATCATGGGGACATCATGGGGACATCATGGGGACACCATGGGGACATCATGGGGACATCATGGGGACACCATGGGGACATCAGGGGACATCATGGGGACATCATGGGGACATCAGGGGACATCATGGGGACATCAGGGGACATCAGGGGACATCATGGGGACACCATGGGGACACCATGGGGACATCAGGAGGTCACCACAGGGACATGGGGACACCACAGGGACATGGGGACACCATGGGGACATCATGGGGACATCATGGGACATCATGGGACATCATGGGGACATCATGGGGACATCATGGGGACAGCAGGGGACATCAGGGGGACATCATGGGGACATGGGGACATCATGGGACATCATGGGGACATCATGGGGACATCATGGGGACATCAGGGGACATCATGGGGACATCATGGGGACATCATGGGGACATCATGGGGACACCAGGGGACATCATGGGGACACCATGGGGACACCAGGGGACATCAGGGGACATGGGGACATCATGGGGACATGGGGACATCATGGGATGTCAGGGGACACCATGGGGACACCATGGGGACATCATGGGACATCATGGGGACATCATGGGACATCATGGGGACATCATGGGACATCATGGGGACACCATGGGGACACCATGGGGACATCATGGGGACATCATGGGACATCATGGGGACATCATGGGGACATCATGGGACATCAGGGGACATCAGGGGACATCAGGGGACATCATGGGACATGGGGACATCATGGGGACACCACGGGGACATCATGGGGACATCAGGGGACATCATGGGGACACCATGGGGACACCATGGGGACATCATGGGACATCATGGGGACATCAGGGGACATCAGGGGACATCATGGGGACATGGGGACATCATGGGGACATCATGGGGACACCATGGGGACATCAGGGGACACCATGGGACATCATGGGGACATCAGGGGACATCATGGGGACACCATGGGGACATCATGGGACATCATGGGGACATCAGGGGACATCATGGGGACATCATGGGGACACCAGGAGGTCACCACGGGGACACCATGGGGACATAGGGACACCATAGTGTCACCACAGGGACATGGGGACACCACGGGGACATGGGGAAACCAGGGGACATCATGGGGACACCATGGGGACACCAGGGGACATCAGGGGACATGGGGACATCATGGGGACATCATGGGACATCATGGGATGTCAGGGGACATCATGGGACATCATGGGGACATCAGGGGGACACCACGGGGACACCATGGGGACACCAGAGTGTCACCACAGGGACATGGGGACACCACAGGGACAGCAGGGACATCACCACGGGGACAGCACTACAGGGACACCACGGGGACATGGGGACACGGGGACAGCAGCTTGGGGACAGCATGGGGACTCCAAGGGACCCCAGCCCCTCCTGTGTCACCTCTCGGTCACCTCCTGTGTCACCTCCTCTGTCACCTCTTGGTCACCTCCAGCACCTGTGTCACCCCCAGCCCCTCCTGTGTCACCTCTTGGTCACCTCCTGTGTCCCCCCCATCCTCCTCTCTTCTCCCTCCTCTCGGTCACCTCCTGGTCACCTCCAGCCCCTCCTGTGTCACCTCCTGTGTCCCCCCCAGCCCCTCCCACGCTTCCTCCTCCCTTTTCCCCCCCCCCAAGGCCACCTCCTCCCCCCTGCTGTCCCCTGGTGTCCCTGTCCCCACCTGCTGTGACAGTCTCGGGTGTCCCCCCTGTGTCCCCTCCTGTGTCCCCTTCTGTGTCCCCCCCAGCCCCTCCTCTGTCACCTCTTGGTCCCCTCCTATGTCACCTCCTGTGTCACCTCCAGCCCTTCCTGTCCCACCTCTTGGTCACCTCCAGCACCTCCTGTGTCCCCTCCTCTGTCACCTCTTGGTCACCTCCCGCCCCTCCTGTGTCACCTCCAGCACCTTTGTCCCCCCCAGCCCCTGCTGTGTCACCTCCTGTGTGTCCCCCAGCCCCTCCTGTGTCACCTCTTGGTCCCCTCCTATGTCACCTCCTGTGTCACCTCCAGCCCTTCCTGTCCCACCTCTTGGTCACCTCCAGCACCTCCTGTGTCACCTCCTGTGTCCCCTCCTGTGTCACCTCTTGGTCACCTCCTGTGTCCCCCCCATCCTCCTCTCTTCTCCCTCCTCTCGGTCACCTCTTGGTCACCTCCAGCACCTTCGTCACCTCCTGTGTCCCCCCCAGCCCCTTCTCTGTCACCTCTTGGTCCCCTCCTGTGTCACCTCCTGTGTCACCTCCAGCCCTTCCTGTCCCACCTCTTGGTCACCTCCAGCACCTCCTGTGTCCCCTCCTGTGTCCCCTCCTGTGTCACCTCTTGGTCACCTCCTGTGTCCCCCCCATCCTCCTCTCTTCTCCCTCCTCTTGGTCACCTCCTGGTCACCTCCAGCACCTTTGTCACCTCCTGTGTCCCCCCCAGCCCCTTCTCTGTCACCTCTTGGTCCCCTCCTGTGTCACCTCCTGTGTCACCTCTAGCCCTTCCTGTCCCACCTCTTAGTCACCTCCTGTGTCACCTCCTGTGTCCCCCTCCTCTCCCCATCCCCTCCCATGCTTCCTCCTCCCTTTTCCCCCCTCCCCAAGGCCACCTCCTCCCCCCCGCTGTCCCCTGGTGTCCCTGTCCCCACCTGCTGTGACAGTCTCGGGTGTCCACACCAGTCTCACAGCCAGGAAGTCCTGGAGGTTGTTGAGCAGGGTGTAGGTGACGGTGAAACGCTGCCGGGCCAGCACCGGGGACTCGCAGGCGGCGCTCATCACGAAACGGGGACGTTCCAGACGGATGCTGGGCAGCCTGGGGGGACCCACGGGGTGTGGGGGGACACGGGTGACACGAGGGACAAGCCACCAGCACCAGGGGACACGAGGGGACACGAGGAGACACGAGGGGGCACGGCCACACCGAGCTCTTCCTTGTCCTGGGATGCGGTGGTGGCACCGGTGGGGACACAGGAGGGTCCCCAGCCCAATGTCCCCACCCCAAGGTCCCAACCCCAACCCCAATGTCCCTAAGCCCCAGGACAAGGGGAGGGGACAACTGAGATAGGGGACAAGCCACCAGGACACCAGGGGACACGAGGGGACACGAGGTGGCACGGCCACACCGAGCTCTTCCTTGTCCCAGGACATGGTGGGACCGACGGGGCAGGAGGGTCGGTCCCCACTCCAATGTCCCCACCCCGAACCTGATGTCCCCAACCCTCAGGACATGGGGGAAGGGGACACCTGAGATAGGGGACAAGCCACCAGGACACCAGGGGACACGAGGGGACACGAGGGGACACGGCCACACCGAGCTCTTCCTTGTCCCAGGACGCAGTGGTGGCACCAGTGGGGACGTCCCCTAGGGCAGGAGAGTCCCCACCCCAGTGTCCCCACCCCAACCCTAATGTCCCCACCCAATGTCCCTAACCCTAAGGAAGGTCCCTAAGCCCCAGGACAGAGGGGGGGACACCTGAGATAGGGGACAAGCCACCAGGACACCAGGGGACACGAGGGGACATGAGGGGACACGAGGGGACACGGCCACACCGAGCTGGTCCTTGTCCCCACCCGAGGATCCTGACCTGTAGTGGGTGAAGATGCTGGTGGTGAAGGGCAGCTTGGGCGTGGACCACTGGATCACGGCCACGAGTGGGACCTCCAAGCCCTGAGTGGGGCATGGACAATGGCCCTGTCACTGCTGGGGGGTCCCCTCACTGTCCCCAAGCTCCCCCAAAGTCCCCAAGCTCCCTCCCTGTCCCCAAAGTCCCCCCCTGTCCCCAAGGTCCCCCAGGAGGGGACAAAGCCCCCCCAAACCCAAGGCTGGTGTCCCCAGGGTGTCACAAGGGACCCTCAGGCTGCCAAGGGGGTGGCCCCTGATCCCCCCACCTCCCCCAGCACCCAGGACATGTCCCCAATGTCCCCTCCCTGTCCCCAAGCTCCCTCCCTGTCCCCAAAGTCCCTCCCTGTCCCCAAAGTCCCCCAGGAGGGGACAAAGCCCCCCCAAACCCAAGGCTGGTGTCCCCAGGGTGTCACAAGGGGGTGGCCCCTGATGCCCCAACCCCCCTGAGCAGTCAGGACATGTCCCCAATGTCCCCTCCCTGTCCCCAAGCTCCCTCCCTGTCCCCAAGCTCCCCCCCTGTCCCCAAGCTCCCCCAAAGTCCCCAAGGTCCCCCCCTTGTCCCCAAGCTCCCTCCCTGTCCCCAATGTCCCCTCCCTGTCCCCAAGCTCCCCCCCTGTCCCCAAGGTCCCCCAGGAGGGGACAAAGCCCCCCCAAACCCAAGGCTGGTGTCCCCAGGGTGTCACAAGGGGGTGGCCCCTGATCCCCCCACCTCCCCCAGCACCCAGGACATGTCCCCAATGTCCCCTCCCTGTCCCCAATGTCCCCCCCTTGTCCCCAAGCTCCCTCCCTGTCCCCAATGTCCCCTCCCTGTCCCCAAGCTCCCCCAAAGTCCCCAAGGTCCCCCCCGTCCCCAAGGTCCCTCCCTGTCCCCAAGGTCCCCCAGGAGGGGACAAAGCCCCCCCATACTCAAGGCTGGTGTCCCCAGGGTGTCACAAGGGGGTGGCCCCTGATCCCCCCACCTCCCCCAGCACCCAGGACATGTCCCCAATGTCCCCTCCCTGTCCCCAAGCTCCCCCAAAGTCCCCAAGGTCCCCCCCATCCCCAAGGTCCCCCCCATCCCCAAGGTCCCCCCCTTGTCCCCAAGCTCCCTCCCTGTCCCCAATGTCCCCTCCCTGTCCCCAAGCTCCCCCAAAGTCCCCAAAGTCCCCCCCTGTCCCCAAGGTCCCCCAGGAGGGGACAAAGCCCCCCCAAACCCAAGGCTGGTGTCCCCAGGGTGTCACAAGAGGGTGGCCCCTGATGCCCCCACCTCCCCCCAGCACCCAGGACATGTCCCCAATGTCCCCCCCCTCACCTCCTTGCTGTCCTCGGGGGGTCTCTCGGGGGCCTGGAGCTGGAAGAGGAAGTTCTGCTCCTCCAGGGCGCTGAGGGCGCAGGGGCACCCATGGGTGGCACCCAGCACCCTGCAGAAAGCACCCACGGGCACCTCCCCCGAGTGGTGGCTGTGGGAAGAGGGGACACAGGGGACGGCTCAGGGGACAGCAGGAGGTGGCAGTCCCCCCCCCTTTAAAGTGTGTGTGACACCTCCCCACCCCTCTTTTAACAAAGGGGTGGGTGGGGGGCACCCATGGGTGCTCACCAAACGTCGTCCACCAGGAGGACGGAGCCGTCGGGCATCACCGGGAGGTAACTGGCGTTGAAATTGGGGAAAATCTGCACGTCCCAGAGGGAAATCTCCTCCTGGGAGCAGCTGTTGAGCACTGGGGGACACCAGGGGACATCAGGGGACACCAGGGGACACCAGGGGACACCAGGGGACACGAGGGTCACCAGGGGACACCAGGGAACAGGAGGTCACGGCCACCACCGAGCCCTTTCCCCCCCGTCCCTTCCCTCCACAAACCCCTTGGTTCTGCCCCAAAATCCCCGTCCCCGAGGTCACCACCCCCCCAAAGATGTCCCCAAGGCCAGGCCACCCCCCTGGCAGTGTCCCCAAGGTGTCCCCAAGGTGTCCCCAAGGTGTCCCCTCCCTCACCTTTCAGCACTGTCAGGTACTTCCCGGACACCGTCAGCTGCCGGCAGCGAACCCCGGGCGGCGGCAGCACCGTCAGCAGGGTGCTCACTGTGGGGACACCCACGGGGGACGTGGGGACACCCACGGGGAACACGGGGACACCCAAGGGTCAGGGGACATGGGGAGGATGTGGGGACACCCAGGGGAAAGGGGACACGGGGGGGGGATGTGGGGAGACTGAGGGGAAAGGGACATGGGGACACTGAGGGGACACCCAGGAGTGGGGGGACACCCAGGAGTGGGGGGACACCCACGGGGGACGTGGGGCCACCCACGGGGGACATGGGGACACCCAGGGGAAAGGGGACACCCGGGGGTCAGGGGACACGGTGGGGATGTGGGGACACCCAGGGGAAAGGGGACACGGGGGGGGGATGTGGGGACACTGAGGGGAAAGAGGACACGGGGACACCGAGGGGTGAGGGGACACCCAGGAGTGGGGGGACACCCACGGGGGACATGGGGACACCCAGGGGTGAGGGGACACCCACGGGGGACGTGGGGCCACCCAGGGGTGAGGGGACACCCACGGGGGATGTGGGGCCACCCAGGGGAAAGGGGACACCCACGGGGGACACGGGGACACCCAGGGGAAAGGGGACATGGGGGGGATGTGGGGACAGTAAGGGACAAGGGGACACGGGGGGGTGAGGGGACACAGGGTGGGATGTGATGATGTGGGGGGTGACACGGGGACACAGGAGGTGGCACAGGGGGTGACATGGGGACACGGGGGGGTTCATGAGGACACAGGTGACACAGGGACATGGGGGGTGACAGGGAGGTGACAGGGGGGTGACAGGGAGGTGACAGGAGATGACATGGGGACACAGGGGGTGACACAGGGACACGGGGGGTGACATGGTGACATGGGAGGTGACAGGGGGGTGACAAGGAGGTGACAGGGGGGTGACAGGGGGGTGACAGGGAGGTGACAGGGGATGACATGGGGACATGGGGGGTTTCATGAGGACACAGGGGGTGACATGGGGACACGGGGGGTGACATGGTGACATGGGAGGTGACAGGGGGGTGACAGGAGATGACATGGGGACATGGGGGGTGACACGGGGACATGGAGGGTGACAGGGGGGTGACAGGGAGGTGACAGGGGGGTGACAGGGGATGACATGGGGACATAGGGGGTTTCATGAGGACACAGAGGTGACATGGGGACATGGGGGGTGACACGGGGACATGGGGGGTGACAGGAGGGTGACAGGGGGGGTGATGGGGAGGTGACAGGGAGGTGACAGAGGGGTGACAGGGGGGTGACAGGGAGGTGACAGGGAGGTGACACAGGGGATGACATGGGGACATGGGGGGTTTCATGAGGACACAGGGGGTGACACGGGGACCGTGGGGGTGACATGGGGACATGGGGTGACAGGAGGTGACAGGGTGACAGGAGTGACATGGATGTTTCATGAGGACACAGGGGGTGACATGGGGACATGGGAGGTAACAGGGAGGTGACAGGGGGGTGACAGGAGATGACATGGGGACATGGGGGGTGACATGGGGACATGGGAGGTGACAGGGGGGTGACAGGGAGGTGACAGGGGGGTGACATGGGGACATGGGGGGTGACAGGGGATGACATGGGGACATGGGGGGTGACAGGGAGGTGACAGGGGGGTGACAGGGGGGTGACACAGGGGATGACATGGGGACATGGGGGGTTTAATGAGGACACAGGGGGTGAAACGAGGACACAGGGGGTGACATGGGGACATGGGGGGTGACAGGGAGGTGACAGGGGGGTGACAGGGGGGTGACAAGGAGGTGACAGGGGGGTGACAGGGGGGTGACAGGGGGGTGACAGGGGGGTGACAAGGAGGTGACAGGGGGGTGACAGGGGGGTGACAAGGAGGCGACAGGGGGGTGACAGGGGGGTGACAAGGAGGTGACAGGGGGGTGATAGGGGGGTGACAGGGGAGGTGATGGGGAGGTGACAGGGAGGTGACAGAGGGGTGACAGAGGGGTGACACGGGGACATGGGGGGTGACATGGCGACATGGGAGGTGACAGGGAGGTGACAGGGAGGTGACATGGATGTTTCATGAGGACACAGGGGGTGAAACGAGGACACAGGGGGTGACACGGGGACACGTGGGGTGACATGGTGACATGGGAGGTGACAGGGAGGTGACAGGGGGGTGACAGGGGGGTGACAGGGGGGTGACACAGGGGATGACATGGGGACATGGGGGGTTTCATGAGGACACAGGGGGTGACACGAGGACACAGGGGGTGACACGGGGACACGGGGGGTGACATGGTGACAGAGGGGTGACAGGGAGGTGACAGGAGGTGACAAGGGTCCAGTCCTACCCTGGGCCTTGAACGCCCCTTGCTCCTGGTGGAAGAGCAGGGGGGGGGCTCTGCTCTGCAGCAGCCCCAGGTACCCCCCCCCCTCCTGCACCTCGGGGGGCTCCGTGTCCCTCTGCCACACTGTCACCACGATCTGGGGACAACGGGGACACGGCGGGTGACAACACCCCCCCACAGGATCCTCACAACGTGTGTCCCCCCTCCCTCCATGTCCCCAGTGTCCCCTCCCTGTCCCCAAGCTCCCCTCTTGTCCCCAAGGTCCCTCCTTGTCCCCAATGTCCCCCCCCACCCTCAATGTCCCCAGTGTCCCCAAGCTCCCTCCCTGTCCCCAAGCTCCCTCCTTGTCCCCAAGGTCCCCTCCATGTCCCCCTCAGTGTTCCCAGTGTCCCCTCCTTGTCCCCAACGTCCCCTCCCTGTCCCCAAGCTCCCCCCATGTCCCCAGGGTCCCTTCCCACCCTCAATGTCCCCAATGTCCCCTCCCTGTCCCCAACATCCCCCCCCTGTCCCCAATGTCCCCTCCCTGTCCCCAAGCTCCCCCAATGTCCCCAATGTCCCCCTCTTGTCCCCAACATTCCCCCCTGTCCCCAATGTCCCCTCCCATCCTCCATGTCCCCCTCACTGTCCCCAAGCTCCCTCCCTGTCCCCAGTGTCCCCCCCATGTCCCCAGGGTCCCCTCCCATCCCCAAGCTCCCCCCGTGTCCCCAGTGTCCCCTCCCACCCTCCATGTCCCCAATGTCCCCTCCCTGTCCCCAAGGTCCCTCCTTGTCCCCAATGTCCCCTCCTACCCCCAATGTCCCCCTCTTGTCCCCACCATCCCCCCCTGTCCCCGATGTCCCCTCCCATCCTCCATGTCCCCCCCCCGTCCCCAAGCTCCCTCCCTGTCCCTGATGTCCCCTCCCTGTCCCCAAGGTCCCTTCCTGTCCCCAGTGTCCCTTCCCACCCCCCATGTCCCCAGTGTCCCCTCCCTGTCCCCAAGCTCCCCCCCTGTCCCCAACGTCCCCTCCCTGTCCCCAATGTCCCCCCCTGTCCCCAGTGTCCCCTCCCACCCTCCATGTCCCCCTCACTGTCCCCAATGTCCCCCTCTTGTCCCCAAGCTCCCCCCGTCCCCAATGTCCCCCCCCACCCTCAATGTCCCCTCGTGTCCCCAACCTCCCCCCATGTCCCCAGTGACCCCTCCCACCCTCCATGTCCCCAGTGTCCCCTCCCTGTCCCCAAGCTCCCCCCGTGTCCCCAGTGTCCCCCCCTGTCCCCAATGTCCCCTCCCATCCTCCATGTCCCCCTCACTGTCCCCAATGTCCCCCTCTTGTCCCCAACCTCCCCCCCTGTCCCCAATGTCACCCCCCACCCTCAATGTCCCCTTGTGTCCCCAATGTCCCCTCCTACCCCCAATGTCCCCTCGTGTCCCCAACCTCCCCCCATGTCCCCAGTGACCCCTCCCACCCTCGATGTCCCCAGTGTGTCCCCCCTGTCCCCAAGCTCCCCCCGTGTCCCCAAGCTCCCTCCCTGTCCCTGATGTCCCCTCCCTGTCCCCAAGCTCCCCCAATGTCCCCAGTGTCCCCCCTCTTGTCCCTAACATCCGTCCCTGTCCCCAGTGTCCCCCCAATGTCCCCAATGTCCCCTCCCATCCTCCATGTCCCCCTCCTGTCCCCAAGCTCCCTCCCTGTCCCCAGTGTCCCCTCCCTGTCCCCGATGTCCCCCCATGTCCCCAGAGCCCCCTCCCATCCCCAGTGTCCCCTCCCTGTCCCCAACGTCCCCCCTCATCCTCGATGTCCCCCTCCCATCTTTGTGGTCCCCTCGTGTCCCCAGGGTCCCCTCCCACCCCCGATGTCCCCAGTGTCCCCCTCGTGTCCCTGATGTCCCCAGTGTCCCCCTCGTGTCCCCTCCTGTCCCCTGACCTTGGCCTTGGCAGTGCCCGGGGGCAGCTTGTCCAGGGAGATGGTGAGAGGGAAGATGGCTTCATCCGGGGTGACGATGGGGTCGTCCACGGGCACCTGGGGACACCAGTGGGGACACCAGTGGGGACATCAGTGACCGTGGGGACACCCACGGGCACCTGGGGACACGAGGGGACACGAGTGGGGACATGAGTGACCATGGGGACACCCACGGGCACCTGGGGACACGAGGGGACACGAGTGGGGACATGAGTGACCATGGGGACACCCACGGGCACCTGGGGACACGAGGGGACACGAGTGACAATGGGGACACGAGGGGACACGAGGGGACACAAGTGACCATGGGGACACGAGGGGACATGAGTGACAATGGGGTCATCCACGGGCACCTGGGGACATGAGGGGACACGAGTGGGGACACAAGGGGACACGAGTGACCATGGGGACACCACGGGCACCTGGGGACACGAGGGGACACATGGAGGAGGTGACACAGGGGGGGAGAAGTGACATGGGTGGGGTGACACGAGGGGGGACTTCGGGGACACGAGTGGGGTGACACGAGAGGGACACGGGGGGCCACGGGTGACACAGGGGAGGTGACACGGGGGGTGACACGAGGGGGGTGACACGAGTGGGGTGGTAACACGGGGGGCCACGGGCGAGACAGGGGGGGTGACACGGGGGGGGAGGTGACACGGGGGAGGTGACACGAGTGGGTGCCACGCGTGGGTGCCCCAACCCCCTCCTCACCCACCCCGGCAGCCGAACGCCCCGGGGGTCCCTGGCTGTGGGTGAGCAGCGCGCGGCAGTCCCGGAACACGGCGGGTTCGGGTTCGGGTTCGGTTCCGGTCTCGGTCCCGGTTCCGGTTCCCATCCCCCCGGGACTGACGCTCGCCAGGGCGGACAAAGAAGCGGCGAGTTGGGCCCAAGGCGGCCGGGCCGAACCGGTACCGGGCCGGCAGCGCAGAACCAAGAGGAACCGAACCGTTTCGCCCAGGTAAAGGTGGTTCCGGCGAGGGAGAGCCCGGTACCGGCCCGGTTCGGCCGCCAGAAGCTCCCGAGCGGCGAACGGAACCGCCGGGAAGTACATGAAGTAATCGCACTGCGACTCCATCCGAACCGGCACCGAACCCACCCGGACCGAACCGAACCGAACCGGGACAACGCGGAGGAACCGGAGCGCGGAGAGGGGGGGGGAAGGGGGAAGGAAGAGAGGGAGGGACGCGCCGCCTTCCGCTTCCGCTTCCGGCGCGCAGCCCAGCGCGTCCTGCTCGGCGAAGCGACCAATCAGAAGCGAGAGGCGGGGCTTGCGCGGAGTGATTGGCAGCTGCGGCGACCAATCAGCGGCCTCGCTCG
The DNA here is from genome assembly GCA_023079485.1 of Archilochus colubris. Lineage (NCBI taxonomy): Eukaryota > Metazoa > Chordata > Aves > Apodiformes > Trochilidae > Archilochus > Archilochus colubris. The sequence continues at coordinate 77,934 of JALBCY010000062.1, forward strand.
TCTTTATTGCCGTGGTTACCGCGAGGAAGGACGCGGTGGGCGGGGCCGGCGGTTGCTCCTCCCCCCTCCACTGGGGGGCGGGGCTTGCGCGGAGTGATTGGCAGCTGCGGCGACCAATCAGCGGCTTGGTTACCGTGGTTACCGCTGGGAGAGACGCGGTGGGCGGGGCCGGAGAGGGCTCCGCCTCCCCCATTACCCCGGGGGCGGGGCCGGGAGGGGAGGGGCGGGGAGGGGCGGGGCCTCCGGGGGGAAACTGAGGCACAAAGGGGGAAACTGAGGCACGGGGCGGGACCGAGGGGACAGGGGGGTCCCTGGGGGGAAACTGAGGCACGGGGGTGTCACCCTTAACGGGGAAACTGAGGCACGGGGGGGAAACTGAGGCACGGGGCGGTACCGTGGGCGACAGGGGGAGTCTCTGGGGGGAAACTGAGGCACGGGGGGGCACCCGGAGCGGGTAAACTGAGGCACGGAGCAGCACTCTGAGTGGGGAAACTGAGGCACGGAGGTGTCACCCTTAGCAGGTAAACTGAGGCACGGGGGGAAACTGAGGCACGGAGCAGCATCCAGAGTGGGGAAACTGAGGCACGGGGCGGTACCAAGGAGAATGGGGGGGCTCCTGGGGGGAAACTGAGGCACGGAGCAGCATTGCCTGTACCGGGTAAACTGAGGCACGGGGGGGAAACTGAGGCACGGGGCGGTACCGTGGGTGACAGGGGGACTCTCTGGGGGGAAACTGAGGCACGGAGCAGCACTCCGAGTGGGGAAACTGAGGCACGGGGGGGAAACTGAGGCACGGGGCTGTACCAAGGAGAATGGGGGGGTTCCTGGGGGGGAACTGAGGCACGGGGCGGTACCGTGGGTGACAGGGGGAGTCTCTGGGGGGAAACTGAGGCACGGAGGTGTCACCCTTAACGGGGAAACTGAGGCATGGAGCAGCACTCCGAGTGGGGAAACTGAGGCACGGGGCGGTACCAAGGACAATGGGAGGGTTCCTGGGGGGAAACTGAGGCACGGGGCGGTACCGGGGGGTTCTTCTACCCCCCGTGGGGCCTCGAGGCGTTCCCACGCGTGTCCCCGAACTGCTTGCGGTCCAGGATGTCCTTGTACTGCAGCTCGGGGAAACTGAGGCACGGGGGGAAACTGAGGCACGGGGCTGTACCAAGGAGCATGGGGGGGTTCCTGGGGGGAAACTGAGGCACGGGGGCAGCATCGCCTGTACCGGGGAAACTGAGGCACGGGGCGGGACCGAGGGGGACAGGGGGGTCCCTGGGGGGAAACTGAGGCACGGGGGGGCACCCGGAGTGGGTAAACTGAGGCACGGAGCAGCACTCTGAGTGGGGAAACTGAGGCACGGAGGTGTCACCCTTAGCAGGTAAACTGAGGCACGGGGGGAAAACTGAGGCACGGGGCGGTACCGTGGGTGACAGGGGGAGTCTCTGGGGGGAAACTGAGGCACGGAGGTGTCACCCTTAACGGGGAAACTGAGGCATGGAGCAGCACTCCGAGTGGGGAAACTGAGGCATGGAGCAGCACTCCGAGTGGGGAAACTGAGGCACGGGGCGGTACCAAGGACAATGGGAGGGTTCCTGGGGGGAAACTGAGGCACGGGGGGGAAACTGAGGCACGGGGCGGTACCGGGAGGTTCTTCTACCCCCCGTGGGGCCTCGAGGCGTTCCCACGCGTGTCCCCACGCGTGTCCCCGAACTGCTTGCGGTCCAGGATGTCCTTGTACTGCAGCTCGGGGGTGGCCATGCGGGCGCAGCGCTCCCGTTCCGCGGGGCCCAACCCGCTGCGCAGCGCGTAGCCCAAGATCTGCGCCCTGCCGGGGGGCTGGAAGGGCCGGAGCCGCCCGTCGGGAATGGACCGGGCCGGAACCGGACCCCCCCCCTTAAACACCCCCGAGCCAGCGCCTCCCGGTGCCGCCGGAGCCGGGCCACCTCTTCCCGCAAGCGGGCGGTTCCGAAGGCTTCGACCCGGTCCCAAAAGGTTCGGTTGAGGTGCTGGTAAAGAGCCCAGTCCAAAGAATTCCAGGCTCGCAAGCGCGCTGCTTCCACGGGAGTCACGCGTGGGCTCGGTTCCGGGGGGCGCCCGTTGTGGGCGAACACAGCCACGGCCTCTTCGGGCCAGCACAGGGCCCGGCGGAGCAGAACCAGGGATTCGTCGAAGTGTTCGGCGAGCAGAACCAGGGCGAAGTTCCGGTCCAGATCCCGCAGGGCGGCTTCGATTTCCCCCGGATTCCTCGCGAGTGGGAGCCCGAAGTCGAACCACTGGAGGTTCCGGGCGTAATGGTTGCCCCGGAGGTTCGGTTCGTAGAACCGGGTCGGGTTCTGAAGGAAGGCGGAGAGGGACGGAGCCTTGCGGAAGGCGGGGGCCACGCCCCGGTAATAGGAGAAGGAGGACTCGGCGTGCGTGGCGGGGTCACGCACGATCGAGAAATAAAAGCTGTCGTTCGGCATCACCCTCCGGACCTCCGCGTGGGGGGGAAAAACACGCGCGTGGGTGCGGGGGAACACGCGAAGGCGGCACGGAGCGGCCCCGGGGTCACGGGGGGGTGTGGGGGGAGGGGGAAAGTGGGGGGTTCGTGGGGTCCGTGGGGTCTGGGGTCGTGGGTGATGGGAAAGTGGGGGATTCGGGGGGTCCGGGGGGGTCGTGGGGTCTGTGGGGGACGTGGGGGACGTGGGGGAGGGGAAAGTGGGGGGTTCGGGGGGTCCGTGGGGTCTGGGGGGGACGTGGGGGAGGGGGAAGTGGGGGGTCCGTGGGGCCCGTGGGGTCTGGGGTGGTCGTGGGGGATGGGAAAGTGGGGGGTTCGGGGGGGTCTGTGGGTTATGGGGGGTCGTGGGTGAGGGGAAAGTGGGGGGTTCATGGGTTCTGGGGGGTCCGTGGGGTCTGGGGGGGTCGTGGGGAGGGGAAAGTGGGGGGTTTGGGGGGGTCTGTGGGGTCTGGGGGGGAAGTGGGTGAGGAAGTGGGGGTTCGTGGGTTCTGGGGGTCCGTGGGGTCTGGGGGTCGTGAGGGAGGGGAAGTGGGGGCTTGGGGGTCCGTGGGTTCTGGGGGACCCGTGGGGTCCGGGGGGACGTGGGTGAGGGGAAAGTGGGGGGTTCAGGGGGTCCGGGGGGGTCGTGGGTTATGGGGGGGTTGTGGGGGAGGGGGAAGTGGGGGGTTCGGGGGGTCCGTGGGTTCTGGGGGGGAAGTGGGGAGGGGGAAGTGGGGGGCTCGGGAGGGTCGTGGGGTCTGGGGGGTCGTGGGGGATGGGAAAGTGGAGGGTTCAGGGGGGTCCGGGGGGGTCGTGGGGTCTGTGGGGGACGTGGGGGACGTGGGGGAGGGGAAAGTGGGGGGTTCGGGGGTCCGTGGGGTCTGGGGGACGTGGGGGAGGAAGTGGGGTCCGTGGGGCCCGTGGGGTCTGGGGGTCGTGGGGGATGGGAAAGTGGGGGGTTCGGGGGGGGGTCTGTGGGTTATGGGGGGTCGTGGGTGAGGGGAAAGTGGGGGGTTCGTGGGGTCTGGGGGGTCCGTGGGGTCTGGGGGGGACGTGGGGGATGGGAAAGTGGGGGGTTCGTGGGGTCCGTGGGGTCTGGGGGTCCGTGGGGTCTGGGGGGGACGTGGGGGAGGGGAAAGTGGGGGGTTCGGGGGGGTCTGTGGGTTATGGGGGGTCGTGGGTGAGGGGAAAGTGGGGGGCTCGGGGGGGCCCGTGGGGTCTGGGGGGGAAGTGGGTGAGGGGAAGTGGGGGGTTCGTGGGTTCTGGGGGGTCCGTGGGGTCTGGGGGGGTTGTGAGGGAGGGGGAAGTGGGGGGCTTGGGGGGTCCGTGGGGTCTGGGGGGGACGTGGGGGAGGAAGTGGGGGTCCGTGGGGCCTGTGGGGTCTGGGGGTCGTGGGTGAGGAAGTGGGGGTTCGTGGTCTGGGGGTCCGTGGGGTCTGGGGGTCGTGGGGAGGAGTGGGGTGGGGGTCGTGGTCTGGGGTCGTGGGGAGAGTGGGGGGTCTGAGGGGTCCGTGGGGTCTGGGGGGTCGTGGGTGAGGGAAAGTGGGGGGTTTGGGGGGTCTGTGGGTTATGGGGGTCGTGGGGGAGGAAAGTGGGGGGTCCGTGGGGCCCGTGGGGTCTGGGGGGGTCGTGAGGGAGGGGAAAGTGGGGGGCTCGGGGGGGGACGTGGGTTCTGGGGGACCCGTGGGGTCCGGGGGGGACGTGGGTGAGGGGAAAGTGGGGGGTTCGGGGAGTCCGGGGGGGTCGTGGGTTATGGGGGGGTTGTGGGGGAGGGGGAAGTGGGGGGCTCGGGAGGGTCGTGGGGTCTGGGGGGGTCGTGGAGGAGGGGAAAGTGGGGGGCTCGGGAGGGTCGTGGGGTCTGGGGGGTCGTGGGGGATGGGAAAGTGGGGGGTTCGGGGGGGTCTGTGGGTTATGGGGGGGTTGTGGGGGAGGGGGAAGTGGGGGGTTTGGGGGGTCCGTGGGGTCTGGGGGGGACGTGGGGGAGGGGGAAGTGGGGGGTTCGTGGGGTCCGTGGGGTCTGGGGGGCCCGTGGGGGACGTGGGGGATGGGAAAGTGAGGGGTCCGGGGGGTCCGTGGGTTCTGGGGGGGTCGTGGGGGACGTGGGGGAGGGGAAAGTGGGGGGTTCTGAGGGGCCCCCCTCCAAACCTCCCTCTAGACCCCCCCCAAACACCCCCCAACCCCCCCAAACCCCCTAAACCCCCCCAAATCCCCCTTTACCCCCCTCAACCCCCCCTTTACCCCCTAATCCTCCCCTAAACCCCCCCAAAACCCCCCAGCCCCCCCTTTACCCCCCCAAACCCCCCTCTCCATCCTCCATCCCTCTCCCCGCACCCCCCAAACCCCTCCAACCCCCCCCTAATCCCCCCTAAACTCCCCCAAATCCCCCTTTACCCCCCCTAAACCCCTCCAAACCCCCCCCAATCCCCCCTAAACCTCCCCTAAACCCCCCCAAACCCCCCCTAATCCCCCCAAACACCCCCCAATTCAATCCCCACACCCCAAACCCCCTTTACCCCTCTAAGCCTCCAAACCTCCTAAACCTCCCAATCCTTTACCCTCCCAAACACCCCCAAACCCCTCTAGACTCCCAAACCCCTAAACCCCCCAAATCCCCCTTTACCCCCTCAACCCCCTTTACCCCTAAACCTCCCTAAACCCCTAATCCCCCAAAACCCTACCCCCAAACACCCCCAACCCCCCAAACCCCCTAAGCCCCCAAACCCCCTTACCCCCAAACCCCCTAATCCCCCAAGCCCCCAAATCCCCCTTTACCCCTCAACCCCTTTACCCCTAATCCTCCCTAAACCCCCACCCCCAGCCCCTTTACCCCCAACCCCCTCTCCATCCTCCATCCCTCTCCCTGCACCCCTAAACCCCCCCAAACACCCCCCAAATCCCCCTTTACCCCCCCTAAACCTCCCCTAAACCCCCCCTAATCCCCCCAAACCCCCCTTTACTCCCCCAAGCCCCCCTAAACTCCCCAAAATCCCCCCTAAACCCCCCCTAAACCCCCCCAAACCCCCAATTCACCCCCTAAATCCCTCTAAGCCCCCCCAACCCCCCTCAATTTAACCCTCTAAACCCCCCAAACCCCCCTAACCCTCCCCAAGCCCCCCTTAAACCCCCTCTAGACCCCCCCCAAACACCCCCCAACCCCCCCAAAACCCCCTAAGCCCCCCCAAATCCCCCTTTACCCCCCTCAACTCCCCCCTTTACCCCCCTAATCCTCCCCTAAACCCCCTCAAGAACCCCCCAGCCCCTCCTTTACCCCCCTAATCCCCCCTAAACCCCCCAAAACCCCCCAAACCCCCCTCTAGACTCGCCAAACCCCCCTTAACCCCCCCCAAATCCCCCTTTACCCCCCTCAACCCCCCCCTTTACCCCCCTAAACCTCCCCTAAAACCCCCCTAATCCCCCCCAAAACCCCCTAAACCCCCCCAAACACCCCCCAACCCCCCCAAACCCTACTAAATCCCCCTTTACCCCAAGCCCCCCCAAATCCCCCTTTACCCCCAAGTTCCCTAAATCCTCACCCCCTCTAGACCCCCCAAACACCCCCAACCCCCAAACCCCTAAGCCCCCAAACCCCCTTTACCCCCAAGTTCCCCAAACCTCCCTAACCCCCCAAACCCCTTCCCCCCCCAATTCCCCAAACCCCAAACCCCCTCTACCCCCCCCCCAAACACCCCCCAACCCCCCCAAAACCCCCTAAACCCCCCCAAATCCCCCTTTACCCCCCTCAACCCCCCCCTTACCCCCCTAAACCTCCCCTAAACCCCCAAACCCCCCCAAAACCCCCCAGCCCCCCCTTTACCCCCCCAAACCCCCCTCTCCATCCTCCATCCCTCTCCCTGCACCCCCCAAACCCCTCCAACCCCCCCCCAATCCCCCCTAAACTCCCCCAAATCCCCCTTTACCCCCCCTAAACCCCTCCAAACCCCCCCCAATCCCCCCTAAACCTCCCCTAAACCCCCCCAAACCCCCCCTAATCCCCCCAAACACCCCCCAATTCAATCCCCACACCCCCCAAACCCCCCTTTACCCCCCTAAACCCCCCCAAACCCCCCCAACCTCCCCTAAACCCCCTAAACCCCCCCCAAATCCCCCTTTACCCCCCTCAACCCCCCCTTTACCCCCCTAAACCTCCCCTAGACCCCCCTAATCCCC
>JALBCY010000062.1:84669-127588 GCA_023079485.1 Archilochus colubris
AGGTCCCATAAACTTGTGCCCCTGCAGGTTCTTTAGATGATCACAAACCTCTTCTTCTCTCCCAGTGGGGGCTCCTTGGTTGTTCCAGGCCCTGCTTTCCCCTGCTGTGGCCTCTGCAATGAGGCAATGAGCACTTCCCAGAGGAGACTGAGGCAAACAAGTCCTGGAGATTCTCAGCATTCTCAATATCCTGTGGAGATAGGTCTGACATTTCCTTCAGGAAAGGGCCTCCATTTGCCTGGCTTCTCCTTTTATTCCCACCTAGGTTCCTCTCAAAGCTTTTCTTCCTGCTCTTTCCATCCCTTTGGCCACAACAACCCCATGGGGAGCTCCAGGCTGGGCAAAGAGTGGCTGGAGAGCAGCCACACAGAGAGGGATATGGGAGTTTGGATTGCCAGGAAGCTGAACATGAGCCAGCAGTGTGCCCAGGTGGCCAAGAAGGCCAATGGCATCCTGGCCTGGATCAGGAACAGCGTGGCCAGCAGGTCCAGGGAAGGGATTCTGACCCTGTACTCAGCCCTGGTGAGGCCACAGCTTGAGTCCTGTGTCCAGTTCTGGGCCCCCCAGCAGGGGAGGCATCCCTGGCCTCACCAGGGTACCCCCACCCTGCCTTTGCTGGTTCCGCTGTGCTTTGGGGTGCAAGGGGATAAAATCTTATTCCTGCCAGCCCAGCTCCTGCTGCAGCTGCCTGGAAGCGGTTCCCCTTGCTCTGCACTTCTCCCAAGAGGCACCAGACACAGACAAGCACTGTGGGGTGCTGTCAGCTTTTATTAGGCTCAATAAAACCACAGGCAGGTAAAAGGCAGCTGGCAGCATGGCGGGGCGTGATCAGGGCTGGTGGCCACCTCCAGGAACCCTCCCGGTGCTGGCAGGGGATCTGGGTTCCTTTCTCCGATGTGCTCTACGGAAGAACTGGAAAACCCTGTGCACACCCCTGGACACCCTTCTGAAGAGGGAGAACCGTTTCCATCGCGCTGTGGCCTGTGGGGGTGTGGCCGTGCCTGCAGGAAAGAGAGCTGTAGGTGAGGGGCTGGGTGGGTTATGGGTGGGCTCCTGGCTGCCCCTGCCAGCGTGGCCTTTCCCCAGGGAGAGGTGGCCGGGGCACCGCCAGTCCCCGTGTGCCCAGTGCTGCTCACCAGGATGGCTGCTGGGCCAGGCCTGCCCTCGCCTCGGGGACGTACCTGGGTCAGCCTTGGGCATGTCCCTGGGACTGGAGGAGGGCGGTGTGTCACCTCTGGTCTCAGAGGCCACGTGCACAGGGAGAGCAAGAGCAGAGGGATGGAGGGGATGGCAGCAGGAAGACACCCAGAGCCCCAGGCATCTCCCTGCCCCGCACACCCCGGCACTGGGCCGGGTTCTGGCACCTCAGGATGCCCGGGGCTGGCCACGGGTGCCTGGCTCACCTGGTGCTGAGGGTCCCAACACAAGGGAGAAGCCGATGCTTCTCCTTCATCTTGGGCAGATGGTGCATGGTCGGGGGTGCCAGTGTCTGCCAGAGGTGATGAAGGCACTTCAGCCTCTTCTGCTACCAAAGAGCCAAAGGCTGTGCTGGGCTCTGCCTGATGGCCCATGCCTTCTAGGAGGTCTTGCTGTTCTGTGGACTGCTGGCCTGATCCCTCTGTCACAAGCACAGCCTTGGCCACAGACTCCCTGACAATGAACTGGTGTGTGTCCACCAGAGCCAGATCCTCATCTGTGGTTTTGGAGGGGACAGGTGCCAGGCTCTCAGCTTCTGCTGTGGTGTCCTGCTGGTCTGGTCCCTGTGTCACAAGCACAGCCTTGGCCACAGCATCACCAACAAAGAAGTGGTCGGTGTCCACCAGACACTGTGGGGCTGGAGGGGGCAGGTGCCAGGCTCTCTGCCTCCACTGCTGTGTCTAGCTCACTAAAGGCAAGACAAGCTGGTGCTTTTGCCTTCTGTTGTGCCACAGGAGCCAGAGGCAAGTGGTGCCCCTCAAGAGCTCTAGCCCGGGCAGACCCTGCTGGCTCCATGTCCATGAGCTCCAGTGATTCAGGAAATGTGCTCTGCTGGTAATTATCTTCCTGTCCTTCAGACTCTGTGCCCATGCTGCTGGATGTGCAGGATTCCTCCTGGGGGACAAAATTGAGGTCCTGAAAGAACTTCTGGGAAGAGTGCCACATGATGTCATCTCCGTCACTGTCCTCTTCCCCCTCCTGGTCTAAGTCCCCTGCTTTGTTCTCCAGCACTATCAGGAAACTCCCCCCTGTTGCCCCCACTTGCTGCTGGCTGGGTCCGGGGGCTTCCATGCACTCCATGGGATTAGACCCATCCAGCAGGGGTTTAGAAAGGGCAGGTCATGCCTGACCAACCTGATCTCCTTTTATGATCAGGTGACCCGACTGGTGGATGAGGGAAGGCTGTGGATGTGTTCTACCTGGACTTCAGCAAAGCCTTTGACACCGTCTCCCACAGCATCCTCCTGAAAAAGCTGGCAGCCCGCGGCTTGGACAGGAGCACTCTGTGCTGGGTTAGGAACTGGCTGGAGGGCCGGGCCCAGAGAGTGGTGCTGAACGGGGCTGCATCCAGTTGGCGGACGGTCACTAGTGGTGTCCCCCAGTATTGGGCCCAGTTCTGTTCAATATCTTCATTGATGATTTAGATGAGGGGTTTGAGTCAATCATCAGCAAATTCGCAGACGACACCAAGCTGGGAGCGAGTGTGGATCAGCTGGAAGGCAGGAGGACTCTGCAGAGGGACCTGGACAGACTGGAGAGTTGGGCTGATTCCAACGGGATGAGGTTCAACACGGCCAACTGCCAGGTCCTGCACTTTGGCCACAACAACCCCATGCAGCGGTACAGGCTGGGGACAGAGTGGCTGAGAGCAGCCAGGCAGAAAGGGACCTGGGAGTCTGGATTGCCAGGAAGCTGAACGTGAGCCAGCAGTGTGCCCAGGTGGCCAAGAAGGCCAATGGCATCCTGGCCTGTATCCAGAGCAGTGTCGCCAGCAGGTCCAAGGAAGTGATTCTGCCTTTGTACTCAGCGCTGGTGAGGCCACACCTCGAGTACTGTGTCCAGTTCTGGGCCCCTCAGTTTAGGAAGGATATTGAGGTCCTGGAACAGGTCCAAAGGAGGGCAACCAGGCTGGTGAAGGGACTCGAGCACAGACCCTATGAGGAGAGGCTGAGGGAGATGGGGCTGTTCAGCCTAAAGAAGAGGCGGCTCAGGGGAGACCTCATTGCTCTCTACAACTCCCTGAAATGAGGCTGTAGCCAGGAGGGGTTGGACTCTTTTGCCAGACGACTTTCAACAAGACAAGAGGGCATGGTCTTAAGTGTTGCCAGGGGAAGTTTAGGTTAGATATTAGAAAGAATTTCTTTATGGAAGAGTGATCAATCATTGGAATGGGCTGCCTAAGGCAGTAGTGGATTCTCCGTCCCTGGAGATACTTAAAAAGAGACTGGATGTGGCACTGAGTGCCATGGTCTAGCAACTGCAACTGCTTTTCAAGGGTTGGACTCAATGATCTCTGAGGTCCCTTCCAACCCAGCCAATTCTAAAATTCTATGATTCCAGCATGTCCTCTCTGCTGGTGGCATCATGCAGGAGTTCCCTGCGCCTCACCTCTGGCTGACACAGGTTCAAGCTCACTCTGTAGGTCTGGAAGGAAAGAGGGGTTTAGTAAAAGCAGCCTGGCTCCCAGCAGCACCTGGATGCCAGGGCCCTGCCAGCAGCGGCTGCTGTCAGGGATGGGAGATGATGGGGCCAGAGCCGTGCGGTGCAGCGGCGTGATCCAGGCAGAGGGAGGCTCCATCCCCCTGTCCTGTCCTGTCCCGCCCAGTCCCAACCCATCACACCCCATCCCATCCCATTCCATCACATCCCATGCCGACCTTGGTACTCACCCTCTTGGATCTGACACTGAGCTGCCACGACTCTGTCAGGAGGACCTGCTGCTTCTCGCTCTCCTGCCGCCAGAGCTGCCTGGCCTCCAGGCCACCCTGCTGACACTGCCGGGTGGCTGCGCTGGGCTGGGCCAGGCAGCTCCTCTCCTGGTCCTCCAGATGCTCTGTGTGGACAGACTGGATGGTCAAACGATCTGCAGCAGCCCCTTGGTCACAGGATAACCTGATATTGGGCTGGCACCTGACACTCACTGTCAACCTTTCTGGGACACGTCATGCCGTTTGTCCACAGCATGCTGGTCCCGCGTCCCTCTCCAAGGAAGCTGTCCCAGGGGTGCTGCAGGCAACACCAGTGCTCCCACATCTGTGGAGATCAGGCAAGGGACGTTTCCATCAGATGCCCAGACTTCATCCGCTCTTCTTGGTATCGCCCGGTCCTGCCTTGCTGCTGGCTGCTTGCAGCATTGCCATCGCCCAGTGAAACTCTAGTCCTGGGGGTTCATTGGGGACATGCCAAGCTGTCCCATTTCCAGCTGGGGCAGAGGCTCCAGGGCCTTGCAGGGCAGGCTTCCAGCTCTTCACCCTGGCAGATGTGCCCCGGTCACCCCACGTGCCCCGGTCAGAGGAGACAACCTCTTGGGGGCCACTGGTTGCAGCACTGCTGGCTGTGTTTCTGCCTCTGGCAAAGGTTGCTGCTGGCAGAGGAGGCAGCTTGCAGCAGGTGCTGGCAGCCTTGTCTCTGCCCCTGCCTAAAGGTGTGGAGCGTGCAGCTGGAGGGGGACATGGCTTCTGACAGCAAGTGCTGGCAGCTCCTGAGGGCTGAGCTGTGAGTGCATGCCTGGGTGCCACATCCTGCCTGAGGAGAGGCAGCTGGCATGGCTGGCAAGCTGTCTCCTCCTCTGTCGCCCTGCCTACCAGGCTGCCCAACTGCAGGAGAAACCAAGGAGATACTGCAATGACTCTGGCCCTTGCCCCTGTGGCTCCACGTCCCAGTTGTGAAAGGTCCTTCTGCCAGGATACCCTTGCAGCCTCCGAGCCCAGCCCATTCCCTCCAGCACCTCCCAGCTGCCAGCAGCTCCTGGGCTGGGAAGATGTCGATGCCCATTGCCCTTGGGCTCCCTACCTGGACGTGGTGTCTCCCCGTGGCCTTGGCTTGAGAGTTCTTGGGGCAGGGCAGCTCTGGCAGTCTGTCCCCATCAAGGGACGAGACCTGGCTCTGGCTGCCACCCTGCAGCACTGCTGGTTGCTGCCTGTGGCCCACCTCCTGTGGGCAGGAGGAGGAGGAGGAGGAGGTGTGGGATGGAGGTGGCTGCCAGGACCAGGCTGGCCCGGGCGATGCTGGGTGAGCATGGTGCTCGACTCCCACCAGGAAGGGTTGGAGACAGACACTTCCAACACCTGGCTCACAGGAGCCCTCCTGCTTTTCCAGACTTTCCATGATGGCCGTCTGGCTGCCTTCTTGTTGGGCTCTGCTTGGCTCTGTGTTGAAACTGGTGCCGGCATCAACCTCTGGGGCACGTAGTCATCCTCAAAGTCCTCATCCTCCTGCTGGCCCTTCCCCAGGCAACAGCAGTTCCAGCAGAAACAGCCTGGCCGGCTCAGGGCTTTGCCCATGCTGCCCTCCTTACTGCTCTCCTGGCTCCTGCTGGACTGGATGGTTGCTGGGATGGCCAGGTCCCTTCAGAGGTCTCTTCCAAACCACACCCTGTCATGGTTCTAGGATTATGATCCCAAGAACCGTTCCCAAGCTGCTGTTGGAAGGTGTTCCAGAAGATGCTGGTGGGGAAGAATGGAATCATAGAATGTCAGGTTGGAAGGGACCTCAAGGATCCTCTGGTCCAAGCCCTCTAGGTAATAGTGCAGTTCCTATGAGATGTCTCAGCACGCTGTTGGGCTGAGACTTGAAACTGTCCCCAGTGGGAGAATCCACCACTTCCCCTGGGAGACCATTCCAATGTTCCACTGTCCTGCCAGTGGAAAATTTTCCTCTTGTTCACCTGGAATCTTCCCAGGAGCAACTTGTGCCCAGTAGCCATTGTCTTAATCCATGTGACTCCTTGAAAATGGGGAATCTTCATCAGAATGCTTTGACTTGCTGGGGGAGACCCAATCCATGCTGGGGCTGCCATGCCCCCTGCAGACCCCTGCCACTCCTCCTGCTTACCCCATCCCACGTGTGGCCATGGGTGGTGAGGAGGATGTGGCAGCCCCCAGAGTCCCCACTTGGCAGCTTCAGCAGCACCGTGCCCATGGGGGAGCAGAGCCTGTGGGGGAGCAGGGGAAGCAGGGGGACTGAGGGGAGTGGAGCTTGTGGGGGACCTGGGGAGCAGGGGGGCCTGCAGCCCATCACCCTGGGGTTGCTCCTCAGGGAACACTGGGGTAGAAGGAAACCTTGGCCAGAGAGCTGCAGTGGGGCTGCCTGTTGACTCCCAGGAGCCAGGAGGAGTGTTGGGAGCCGTGGTCATCCATGGACACCTCTTGGGCCAGCTGCAGACCTGTGCTGCTGCTGTGTGGGGCTTGGGACAGGTTTGTGTTCTGGACAACACAGGGGCTCCAGGTGATCACAGCCAGCCTGGTGTCACCATGTCACCACCCAGACCCTTTGGGGCAGCAAATGCCAGATGCAGTGGGTGATTTCCCACTGATGATGCCAAAGAGTGAGACATGGCTGTGTGGCAAGGATGTGGAAACACAGCTGCTCTGTTATGGTTCCCTTGCTACAGTGCCTTTCATTAAATGGGAAAAAAAGTACATTTAAAAAGTCTGGGAGAGCCTTTTTCTTGTGTTTCCATGTTGAGAAAATTGGAAAGGATGAAAAAAATAGTTTTGGGGTCTTGCTTTCATCCTTACCAGTGTACAGTGTTTAAGTGGCAAGGCACAGGATGGAGAAAAGGAGGAAACTGTTTAGAAGAGAAAAGAAAAACAAAATAGGAGACATAGGTTAGGAAGAATTTATTTTTAAGACGATGAAATCCGTGTTTTCAAGGTTTTAAAAATAATTGCTAGGTTCCCTTCCAGCTACAGCAGTCTTCAAAGGCCTCTTCTTCACTGCACTGTTAGTGCTGGAGAATGCAATCAGTGGCTGAAGCTGTGAAAAACAGCCCCTCAGTACTGATGAGGATGTGAGAGGTACAGTAAAGAAGTAAGCACTGCTCCTGGATGTCCTTAATCTGGGCCCTGGACTTGTGTCCACCTCTCTGGGGCCTCAGGAGATGGTCCAAGGCAGGGCGTGGTGCTGTGGGGTTGTGTTGGGGCTGTGCTGGTGTTGGAGCTGTGTTGGCTTGTGTGCCATGGAAGAAGGCAGGTCAAGAAAGGAGAGGATGCTGCAGGAGACTGACTCTGGTGGATGGTAAAATCCATCCTGCCAAAGCCTGGCAGGTTGAATGGCTTTTAGCAAGTCCAGGTTGAGCCAGGTGGAGTGAAAGCTGCTACGGGAGGAGCAAGGTCTTGGTTTCTGCCTCTGCTCCCATAGCTGCTGGCATGGGCATGGGCTGCTGGGTGGAGGGGAAGTCATCCCTGGGGTAAAAGGAGTCCAAACAGATCCCTTTCCAACATGAATTCATCCCTGTGCCTGCCCTCCCGTGTTTGTGGCAGCAGCATCCTTGGACACAGAGGTCTCCACGTGCTCTGTCCCAGCTTAGGGGTGCCCTGTGTCAGGGGGCACAGTGAGCTGAGCATCATTGTGGGGTCTCCTGGTGGATCTCCTCATGGTGGCACTCAGGTGCTGCCCACCTGAGCCCCAGGTAGACAGGCTCCTACAGTACCTGGGCAATAGTGGGACCAGCTGGGGCTACATGTGGACACCCAGGAACCAGGAGAGTCTTGAGGATGCTGTGCTTGTCCAGCAGTCTCCCTTGGGCAAGCAGACAGCTCTGCTCATGCTGTTCCCCCGGCTCAGAGCAGGTTTCTGTTCCTTGGCTCCTCTGTGCTCCAGTCCTGCTCCAGTGCCAGCCTGGCATGCTGGAGGGACAGGGTGAGCCCTGGTGTCCCAGGCAGGGTGCCCAGCCCTGTCCTCACCCACTGCAGGGCAGCCAGGGCTGCAGCTGCTGATCCCTGCAAGAGGCCAAGACAGGGCAGGAGGTGCCAGGGCAGTGCTGGGGGGCAAGGACCCTGCTGCTCCTCCTCCCCACGGCCCTTTGCATCAGGCCCTTGGTGCAGCAGGGAGAGCACAACCATTTCCCCAGCTGCCACAGGGAGCTGCTTCCATTCCCATTGCAGTCCACCGGCTTGAGATGATCCCAGTGCTGGCCAGGCATGGAGCCAGGGGAGGAGAGGTCCCCAGTGGGCTGGAGCATCAGCTCTGCCCCCCATGGGCTACTCACATGCTGTGTATGGAAGACAGGTTGGCTCACAAGGATGTCTACCATGTAGGTAGACAGCTCCTGCTGTACTGCCCTGGGCCTTTCATGTTCTTGATGGCCATGAGGATGATGTCTACTCGATGGGAGGGCTGGAGCTATTTCATGAACATTTGTGGGATGAAGGAGAGAGGAGCTTTGTCACCTCGAGCATCACCCAGCACATCTCAGCTGTGACATGAGACTGGGATGCAGAGCCAGGGTCTGCTGGGGAGGAGACAGAAAATGGGGGTCAGGGTCCCATGGGGAACTGGAGCTGGCTGGGAGCCTTTGCCTGGGCCCTGCTCCGGAGCAGGGTGAGTCCCCATCATCCCCACTCATCCATTGGGGGTCCCCTCGCTCACACTGCCCCCCGTGACCAGGAGGAGCCAAAGGCATTTCTTACCCAGAGCATTTCTCAGGAATGTTCAACTTCCAGAGGCTGCCAGGACTGCGAGGCTTCCCCACAGGGCTGGAGCTGCAGCAGCCCTGGGTCAGGCAGCCGGGAAGACCTTCCTGGGGAGGAGGAAAACCAGGATGCTGAGAGGGAGAGCCCCGGGCAGAAAAGTCGCTGGCAGAGCCATCTTCTGGATGGGACGTGGTGAAGGGCAGCAGGAGCTGGGAGGTGCTGATGTGCCTGGGATGGGGCACGGGTCACTGCATCCCACTGCTGCTGCTGCCTCTGCTGCCAGCCACTCACTGCCCCCAGAAACATCCCCCAAGGCTTTCCCAAGGGGTGTCCACCTCCCTGGGGACCTGTGGTGGGGGCTCTTGGCTCTGGCCAGAGGTAAAGGCAGAGGGGGAAAGCCCCGGGGCTGGGGTCCCCTTGCCAGTGAGGCAGAGTCCATCTGGGAGGGGGTCAGGGTGCTGGGGTGGGGGGCACTGAAGAGGGAGGACAAGGGGCTCTGGCAGCAGTCGGGGGGCAGGGGGCTGGCAGGGAAGGAGGGATGTTCTCTGTCCCCCTCCTTGCACCAGGAGCTGGGCAGGGTTGGGGGGTTGGTTCCCTGTGCTGAGGCCAGAGCTGGGAGAAGTTCTGCAGAACCAGGGTGGAGCAGTCAGCAGTGCTGTGTCCCAGCTCTGCAGCATGGTTTCCAGTGTGGACATTGAGGATCAGAGGCTTGGGGACAGCCCTGGAAGCCTCGGGCATGGGGGCAGCTGTGAGTGTGCCCAGGAAGGGGTCTCAGTCCTGGGGAGCTCCCTCTGGTTCATCCCTGTCACGGTTTAAGGCTGGGCCAGCACTTAAAGGAATGACAGGTGCTCTCTATTCACCCTTCTTCTCTCCCTGAAAGGGAAAGGGAAGAGTTGTCCTCAAAGCTGGACAAACCCATGGCATCCCTTGGAGCAGAGGACAGCCTTGGTGCCCTGGGTGTTCACACAGAAGATGGTGGAGAAGCAGGCCTGCAGGAGGCTGCCCCTCTCTGCTGCAGGGACAGAGAGATGCTCTTCAGAGCAGGCAAGGAGGAGACAGACCCCAGGCTTGGAGATCTGGGCTGATCCCCATGCCATGGGGGACATCTCAATAGCCATGGCATTGACAGTCATCTCTGGAGGGAACACCCAGTGGGACCCCCTGGCCCAGTGTCTGCCTCCTTCTTGGATCAAGGAATTGGGGATGCCCCCTCCTGGGCTCTCTGCTGCTGGGGCCGCTGGGCACCAGGGGGACCAAACTGGGGGCTGGGGCAGGTAGCCCATGGAGGTGATGGCTTCACTGTGGTGTCCAGGCCAATGGGCTTCTCCTCCAGCAGCTCCTGGGGAGCAGAACCGGGTGGGACAGGTCAGGATGGGGCAGTCTCCTTTGCTCAGCAGGAGCCCGAGGGGCTGGCAGAGCCCAGGATACTTCCCACTGCCACCCCCTCCCCAGTCAGCACCCAGAGGTCCCAGGCTCTGTGGTGGGAAGGGCTGTGCCCATCCCAGAGCCACAGGCTAGCCCAGGGACCTACAAGTGGTGTTGGGTCCAAGTCCTGGCTCCACTTGGGCCACCCAGGTGTCTTTGGAGCATCCCCAAGGACAGAGAGCTGGAGCAGTGTTCCTAGGCACCCCCCTGCCCAGCCAAGGTCTCCCCTGCCCTGAGGGCTGTGCTCTGCTGCCTCTGACCCCCCTCAGCCTTGCTGTCCATCTCCTCACCTTGATGATCTCCAACAATTCTTCCTGGCAGTAGTAGAGCCAGACCCACACAGTGGTGTGTGTGCTGCTGATGCTGCAGATGGAGGAGAGAAACTGCAGCTACTGGGCCTCTTGCTGCCAGGCAGAGAGGGGACAGATGGACAAAGAGTGTCAAATGGGGACGGAGGGGGGGACCCAGCAGAGCTCCCATCCCATTCTGAGCTTGGGATGGAGGCAGAAGGAGTGGCCAGGAGAGGCAGGCACACGTGTCCTGCCAGGAGTGTCCATGGGTACCTGTGTTCTGAGCCCTCTGCCCAGCTGCCAGGGGTGTCAGCAGCCATGGCTCAAGGCTGGGTACTCTGCTGAGCCCTGTGGGCGCCAGGGCTGAGGGTGTGATGAGGGAGGGCAGCACGGGGAGGGAGGGGTCCCCGCAACGCCGGAGCGAGGGATGCGCTGGCAGGTGGGGCAGGGAGGGTCCCTGCCCAGGGATGCTGTGACGGGGCTGGATCCCTGGCTGCTGCCTCCTGGGGTGGGCAGCCCAGGCCCCCGGTGCCCACACACTCACCCACCCACGGTGGGGGGACCTCCCACGGCTCACAGGGCCTTGGCCCAGAGCTGCAGGACGGGGCAGCTCTGTTCTCCTCCCAAGCCAACCTAGGCTGGCTGGGGGGTCACCTGCACTCCGTGCTGTGAGAGGGGAAAGGGGTGGAAGTGGTGAGGCAAACCCCAGCTCTTCTCTCTGATGCTGGAGTTCCAGGACAATCCGTGGGATCCCCTGACAGATTTATTGGCACCACACATGGGGTTTAAACTCATCAGCTAGAATGCAGTTCACAGTTCACCTGATTTGCCTGAATCACACACTTACCCACCCGCAGTGGGGGGACTTCCCACAGGGGCTGGCATGGCAATAGTGGCATGAGGGAATGAGGAAGTGAGTTCCATGAGAACAGGGGCTGGGTTGGCTTCAATTGAGTGAAATCATGGAATCATGGAATGGGTTGGAACCAGATGGTCTTTAACCCTTCCAACCCAACGCATTCCATGATTCTGTGACACAGTCCCATCCAATTCCAGGCTGGAGCATCTCCACAGCCACCACCAGGGCATTGTGATGCTCCCTTCCCTTCTCCTCTCCCTGTTTGCTTCAGCATCCTGGGAGGATTCCGTCCGTTCCTCTGCCTGCGGTCCTGATCCTTGCCAGCCTGAATCTCTGTTCTTGCCTCCAGCTTCCGAGCACTGCTGAGTCCAGGAGTCCAGGCTGGACTTTCCCAGGGCCGCCCTGCAGCCTCGGTGGTGACGTGAGAGTTCTTGGGAGAGAGGGGGGCAGGACCGTGGTATCAATTTTGTGTAGATTTAGAAATTTTTCCTTTCTTTCATTACAGTTTCATTTCAAGCTGTGTAGTTTAGTTCCCTACCCATCAGTCTCTCTCCGTTATCCTCTCTCCTTTCTTTATCTGGGAGGGGAGGGGGGATTAATAGAGAGCATCTGTAATTTGATTAATTGCCGGCCCAGCATTAAACCGTGATAGATTTTTGGGCTCAACATGACTTTAGCTAATTCTCTCCAGCCCACTTCAGATTTTGACTAATTTTATCATAGAACCATAGAATCGTCTGGGTTGGAATGGACCTCTGAGATCAAGTCCACCCCTTGAAGAACCCAGGTCTCCAAGGAAGATAATTCTAACTCCAGTGCGAGGAAATCCAGAGGGCTCCTCTGCAAGGAAATGAGACCCTTGCCTTTGGAAATTTCAAAGGGTTGGTATTCAGGTATTCTGTGAGGTATTCTGTGACTGGTGCTGTGTTCTGCAGGTGAAAGACAAAGAGGGGATTGCTGAAGCAGAGTGGGCAGGGCACAGAAAGGCATGGGGTGCACCTGGCCTTTAGCAAGCCCTTTGCCATGCTCTACCATTGTCCTGTTGTAGCCAGACTGGGGATGTCTGGATTGAAGAGGTGGGTGATGTGGTGGGTGGGAAGTTCACGAGATGATGAGGGTCACAGTGCCATCAGGGATCCAAAGTCCTCCTGGCAAGCAGTGACAGTGTCTCAGTGTCCAGCACTTCTGCCAACACTGTTTGGTGTCTTTATAAATCCCCCTGTGGGCTGGGACAAGAGGCACTTTCAGGCCCTTTGTGGATGAAGCCACGCTGGGGAAGCCCTTGAGCAACCTCATCTGGTTCATCCTGCCTTGAGCAGGGCACTCAGAAAAGGAGATGCTCAGGGGTCTCTTCCAGCCTGAGGTATTCTGGGATTGAGAATGATCAGGAGGGTCATGGGAATGATCTGTAGGATCATGGAGCAGGAGGAGCACGGGAAGCTCATCCTCGAGCAGCTCCAGGAGACACTACTGCTGAGTGAGGCTGATGCTGTGGGTGGGATTAAGAAGGGAGTTCCTTGGGGACAGGGGCAGGGTTGGCTTCAGTTGAGTGGGATCATGGAATCATAGAATCATGGAATGGGTTGGGTTGGAACTAGATGATCTTTAACCCTTCCAACCCAACCCACTCCACGATTCCATTGTTCTGTGACACAGTCCCATCCAGTTCCAGGCCTGGGGCATCTCCACAGCCACCACCAAGGCTTTGTGATGCAGGGTCTGGTGCCTGGACACCATTGTCATGGGGGTCCCTGTGGTGACCCTGCGGGTATATAAGAGGTGTGGAGATCTGGGGTGCCCTTTACCAGCTGAACACCTCCCTCAGGAGTCAGCAGCTGCCCTGGGTGACCATGGAATGTCTGTGGCAGAAAATGCCTAAGATGTCCCTGGAGAAGGAGGTGGAAGCCTGCTGCCAGCCCTCCACAAGACCCCAAGGTCAGTGACTGAAGGAAGGGCCAGAACAGAAGTTCCCCTGCAGGCTGTGGGGAGAGGGCAGCTGTCCCCTGCAGCCCATGGAGGAGCACGGAGGGGCAGATATGGATCTGCAGCTCATGGAGGAGCACTCTGTACCAAGGTGATGTCAGCTTTTTACTGAAATACATACAATTTTAGAAAAAAGCCACACTTGAGCAACGTGAGCATGGCTGGGGCAAGGGGCAGGAAGGTGAGATGGCTTTTGTCTCTCTGTGTCTAGATGTCCTTCTTTTCCTTTCCAGCAGGGCTGTTCCATGCCAGCTGTGCAGTTGAGTTTCCAGCCCCTCAGTCTCTCTCCCTTCTCCTCTTTCCTTTCCCCAGAGGGGAAGGTGTCTCTGCTCCAGCACTGCTCTCCCCTCGGGGACTGCTCCCAGCTGCCCCTCTCCTCTGCCCTGCAGCTCTCAGAGCGGTTCCTTTCCCCTGCTTGAAGATGTTGATGGCAGAGGCACTGTGGCTGCTGTGAGAGCTGGGTTTGGATTGGGTGTGCTTGAAATGCTCGTGTAGCACAGCTGGCAAAAGCTCTGGGTGTCTGAGGAGCTGATTCTGAGGTTTTTCTCCCCAAATCCCCCTGGTTTTGTTCAGGCAGTGTTTCTGGTGGCCGCTCAGTCCTGCTGCCAGGGAGCCTGGGGAGCGTGGGGCACGGGGGTTTCTGCCGGGCTGTAGACTCCAGGAGCTGGCACAGCTCTTCAGAGGAGCGTTACTGCTCCTTGCCTGTCAGGAGGGATGCTTCATGAGCTCTCCTGAAACCTCTGTGACACCATGGGACATGAGACAGGATGCCTCCAGCAGCCTGCAGTCAGGCTTCTGTCAGTTGTCTCCTGATTCAAAAACCAATCCCCACCCAGAGTGCAGATATTTGGTTTATTAAGTTTTTCCCAGAAAAGGTGCCAGGAAACATTTCCCCAAAGCCTGAAGCCTTTGGAGAAGACTTTAGGGTTTGCTGTGCAGACCAAAGACACAGAAGAACCTTCAGGGCAGTGAAGGCAGCCTTGGTCACTGTCCTCCTGATTTACACCTGGAAGCACTGATTCAACAGCTTCTTATCTCCAGGCTCCTGAGGTCTTTGTTTTGTGCTCAGGTCAGGAAGGGTGTCCTCCCATTCCCTCCTCCCCACCAACATTAAACCAACCCTTCATGATTTTAAGCCTGGGATAACTTTTGTGGCTGTTAATCCTTTTCTTTCAAGGAGAAATCCCCCCTTTGAGACTCATGGGAGTATTTTACACAGTCCATAACCTTCACTTTTGTGATTGTAGAACCATGAATCACAGAATGGTTTGGGATGCTCTAAGACCAATCCAACCTGGCCTTGAACACTTCCAGGGATGGGGCTGCCAGAGATTCTCTGAGAAACCTGGGCCAGTGTCTCATCTCCCTCACAGAAAAAATTCCTCCTGTCTCAAGTCAATCACCCCTCTTCTGTAGATACCAAGGTGATATGCACAGACAGTGCAACACAACCGATGGAGACAAGCTGTCTGTCATACAAACCATGGGATAAACATAGTCCCGAGCTATGCTAGATAAGTATGGAATTTCCTGAATATGCAGCCCCCTGATTGTGAGATTGTCTGGAAGGGATTAGTGATATAGATAAGGTGGGATTTCTTTCCTTGGGTAAATCACTATTGTAAAATAGTGGGATAAGAAAAGGTATATAACTGCATGTAAGGGTACGAATAAACGGATTTAGTTTGCATCAAACGGTTGTCCCCGTCCTTGCTGCGGCAATTGGTGACCCCGGACGTGATTCGGGAAGAACTCTGCTGAAGAGGCAGCCGGCCAGCAGGTCTCCGAGAACGTTGAATTTGAGGCTGAAAGAAGCCTGGACGAGGGCGGCCGCCCGTCTGCACCTCCTCGCGTTTGGCAGGTGAGCTCGGAGAAACGAAGTCATGGGTAATCAAAGTTCCCATGAAGAACAGGACGTTTATAGACTTATGAGAGAACTGTTGCTAAAGCAACAGAAAGAAATCTCGGATCATGCACTTAAGCTCATTTTAAAATGGGTCCGCGATAAATTCCCAGGTACTTCTGCTGTTACTATTTTTGAATCTGAACTGTGGGATAAAGCGGGAGTCCGTTTATGGGACCTAAGTACGCGAGGGGATCATGAAGCACTTAAACTCCTATTTCCCTGGCGGACAGTATTTGAAGGTATTAAAGCGCGAGAATAGGAACGAGCAGACACTTCTTCTGCCGCTTCTGCCGTTCCCAGCGCCCCCCTGCTACCAGAGGGAAGAGCGCGGGAAGACGCTCCCCCTGCCAGAACTGTAGCCAAGGTAACCAGACCGGATTCGCCGAGCGACGATCCGTTCGAGCCTGATCCTTTCGATCCAGGATCAGACCTAACTCCCGATTATTACGATCCATACGCGGTATGGGCTGCTATTAAAGAGCAGGCTTTAGATGCGGGAGAAATTGACATGGCTATAGCTATCAGTGTCCCCCCACGCCCTGCGCAGCGACGGCACAAAAGAGGTAATCCCTTTGTCGCTCCCGTAATATATCCAGCGAGGGGACAACCCCAGTGGTCGGCTCTCAGTTTTTCCATCACTAAAGAGCTACGCAGGGTAGCTGTGGAAAACGGACTCGGATCTCATTATTTCGCGGGGTTGCTGGAATCGGTCTGTGAAGGTCATGTCCTTACGCCATATGATTTAAAAACCTTAGCCCGCTTGCTGCTAAATCCCTCACAATATGTACTCTGGGAGTCTAACTGGAGACATGGGGTGGAAAAACTGACTCAGCGGTATGCAGCAGGGGATAACCCAGCACTGCAGGCTTTAACGGTCGATCACCTCATGGGGGCTGGGCAGTTTACCGATCCTGCAGCCCAGGCAAGAGACATTCCAAGAAATTCCCTGCTAGATACCACCCAGGAAGCTAAAAGAGCTTTTTTGAAAATTCCAGATGCTAGCAAACCTCAGAAAGCTTTTACAAGCATAATACAAGGACCGAAGAGCCCTATATGGAATTTATATCCAAATTGCAGCAAGCACTGGAAAAGCAGATTGATAATGTTGACGCCAGAAATATTCTGCTACTTAAATTGGCTGTAGAAAATGCCAATGCCGATTGCAAACGGCTCCTTAAGTCTCTGCCAAAATCCGACCCTACCCTGGTGGAAATGATGGAAGCTTGCAACCGCTTCGGCACCCCCGATTATAAATATGAGACAATGGCAGCTGCCTTTGCCTCAATGCAGGGGCCGGGACACAAATTTAAAAATGCCCCCGTATGTTATGGGTGTGGCCAAGTCGGTCATTTGAAAAAGAACTGTCATAAAACAAAAAATCCGCAAAATATCCCCGTGTGCAGCAAATGCAAAAAGGGTCGGCACTTGATAAGCCACTGCCATTCCAAATTCAATAATCAAGGGCAACCGCTCCAGCCGCAGGGAAACTATTATCGCAGCGCGGCACGACACCGCGCGCAGACACAAGTTCCTCTGTCGTATCAAACCCCCTCGGCTCAGCAGTCATTTCAAACATACCCGATGCAGCAATATCCAGTTCTCAATGCGCCACAGCAAATGACCTCGCTCTTACAAGAGCCACAGCACGGAGCGCCGGACTGGATTTATCGACCCGGTTCACAGTGATTCTTGCCGACACCTCGGTGCATATAATAGACACTTTGTTTCAAGGGCCACTTCCGTCCGGGACTATGGGTCTTATTGTGGGTCGGTCATCAAGTACTTTTAGTGGTCTTTTTGTTTTACCAGGAGTCATCGACAACGATGCATTAGAAATAAAAATAATGGCTTGGACGCCTACCCCTCCCTGCACAATACCCGCTAAAAGCAAAATAGCACAATTGGTGTTGTTACCTTTAAACATTGATTTTTTCCCCTCAGATGTCACGCGGCAGGGCGCCTTCGGATCTACAGGCTGCCCACAAATATACTGGACACATGCGATCTCAAAGGACAGACCATTGAAACAATGTAAACTTAAAAATGGGTATCAACAAGTTGTGTTAACAGGTCTTATTGACACAGGCGCCGATGTTACCGTCATCTCCCAAGCTAAGTGGCCACGCCAGTGGAATCTAACTCGCACTGCACAGCCATTAGCAGGAATAGGGGGAATTGGTAACAGTTACCAGAGTGAAGATGTTATTCAAATCATTGGTCCTGAGAACAGGGTAGCTAGTACTCGACCCTTTGTATTGCCAGTACCATTGAATCTGTGGGGAAGGGATGTTCTATCACAATGGGGATTGCATTTAGAAACGGTTTTTTAACGAGGGTCACTGATGAAGGGCGTGAAATTCCACAATTAACCTGGAAAACACAGGAGCCAGTGTGGGTGAATCAGTGGCCCTTATCAGAAGAAAAACTCACCGCCCTAGAACAATTGGTACAAATTCAATTAAAAAGGGACATGTAGTTCCAACTTTCAGTCCGTGGAATACTCCTGTTTTTGTAATTAAGAAAAAATCAGGTGGTTGGAGATTATTGCAAGATTTACGAAAAATTAATGCTGTTACGGAGCCAATGGGAGCTTTACAACCAGGTCTCCCTTCACCAACAATGATCCCGCGGGAATGGAATTTGATTGTTATTGATTTAAAAGATTGCTTTTTTGATATTCCTTTACATCCTGATGATGCACCTAAGTTTGCCTTTTCTGTGCCTAGCCTTAATATGGGAGCACCTCTTAAACGCTACCATTGGACGGTTTTACCTCAGGGCATGAAAAATAGCCCCACACTCTGCCAGTGGTATGTTGCCAAAATATTGGCCCCAGTACGTCTTGAATTTCCAACTGTAATATTGTATCATTATATGGATGACCTGTTAATTGCTGCTGCCACTGAGGGTGATTTACATAAAGCAATAGAATCTGTGTTAACTGCCATCGATCAGGCAGGCTTGAAAGTCTCACCAGAAAAAATTCAAAAACAAACCCCCTGGAATTATCTAGGGTGGAAAATTACCAATCATTCCATAATTCCGCAAAAGCTATCTATTAATACTCAGATAGCTACACTGCATGATG
This sequence comes from Archilochus colubris, assembly GCA_023079485.1. Lineage (NCBI taxonomy): Eukaryota > Metazoa > Chordata > Aves > Apodiformes > Trochilidae > Archilochus > Archilochus colubris. The sequence continues at coordinate 102,833 of JALBCY010000062.1, forward strand.
CTCAAAAACTTTTGGGATCTATTAATTGGTTGCGACCCCTTCTGGGTATTTCAAATTCTGAATTGGCTCCTCTATTCGATCTTCTTAAAGGAGACGCGGATTTAATGGCTCCCAAACACCTCACACCCTCTGCGGAATTAGCATTACAAAGAGTTTGCAGGGCCATCGAACAGAGGCAAGCCTCTCGGTGGGACCCTGATTTATTCTTTCAATTAATAATTTTAGAGGACGGTGTAAAATATTGTGGCATGATTTTTCAGTGGGACACCACGCTTACAGATCCATTGTTAATTTTAGAGTGGATTTTCCTGCCGAATCAATCCTCTAAAACTATTTTACAGCGACCAGAGATGTTTTCTCAAATCATTATGAAAGCCAGAGAGCGACTGTTAACTCTTTCTGGCAGATCATTCTCTACAATTTATATGCCTGTTACTGAATTGTATCTTTCTTTTCTTCTACAGAATTCACTTCCTTTTCAGATTGCCGTCCAGGACTTCACGGGACAATTTTCAAATCATTTTCCTCCACATAAACTCTTTCGATTGTCCTTTTCCCTTGCAGAAGTTCCAAAGAGAAGTGAAATTCCTTTACAGGCAATTACTGTGTTTACAGACGGTTCAGGTATCTCTCATAAAGCTGCAATTGTATGGAGAGACCCTGAAACCAAGGACTGGCAATCTGATATCACCTTTCACCCAGGTTCTCCTCAGCTTGTTGAATTAGCAGCCGTGACTAGAGCCTTTTTTCTTTTCAGTAACCAACCTTTAAATATTATTACAGACTCAGCTTATGTAGCAGGTATCGTGCTTCGAGCAGAGTCTTCAGTCCTAAGAGACATTTCCAACTTGCAACTGTATACTCTGCTCAGAGCATTGATTGATCTTATCAACAAACGGCAACACGCCTTCTTTATTATGCATATCAGGTCTCACACCTGCCTCCCAGGCTTTGTAGCCGAAGGAAACAGAGCAGCTGACCTGTTAACAATGTCAGTGTCTCCTCTTCCGAATCACTTCGAACAGGCTCGCCTGAGTCACAGATTTTTTCATACAAATGCTAAAGGGCTCCGCAGACAATTTGGTCTGACTTCACAACAGGCAGCTGATATCTTATCTGCTTGCCCTGATTGTCAACAATTTACTTTTCAGCCTTTAGCAGGAGGAATTAACCCTAGAGGACTTCAAAGCCTTGAACTCTGGCAAACTGATATTACTCATTTTTCCGAATTTGGTCGTCTTAAGTACATACACTCTTCCATTGATACCTTCTCCAGAGCTATTTATGCATCATGCCATACAGGAGAGAAGGCCAGAGACGCCAAAAAACACTTTTTAAAAGCATTTGCCTCTCTAGGAGTTCCTCAAACAGTTAAAACAGATAATGGTCCTGCCTATTATTCTCAGCTTTTGAAGACCTTTTTTGCAGAATGGGGAATTAAACATGTGACAGGTATCCCCCATTCTCCGACAGGTCAATCAATTATTGAACGCTCCCATCAGTCCCTTAAGGCACTGTTACTAAAACAAAAAGGGGGAACTGGTGGACTGATAAATACACCAGAAGAAAGATTGCAAAAAGCTATATATACTTTTAATTTCTTGAATTGCTTTTCAGACAATGCCCCACCAATTACAAAGCATTTTGCAAGTAACCATCTTTTTAAATTTCAGGAAAGACCCCCTGTGTTAGTACGGGATTTGGAGTCCGGGAAAGTTGAAGGCCCATTTCCTTTAATCACCTGGGGCAGGGGCTACGCTTGTGTTTCCACAGAAGCAGGACCTAAGTGGTATCCAGCAAGGAACATCCGCCCATATCGAGAAGGACAACCGAAGGAACAGACGTAGCACAGATCCCTCAGCACACGCAAAATGCTATACAAATGGCTTTGTATGTTGCAATTGTTTGTATGTTGTTATGCTGTATTAGAAATCTCTCTAAGGCAAAACATGTGGGTAACATGGGCAAATGCAACTGGCACCACTGATTTTTGCATTGCAATGGCTTCCGCTACAGACCCTTTCCGTACCTGCCTTATAGGTATCCCAGGTTTTAATGTTTCTCTGTTTGCTGACTTTTCAATTGGATCCTGCAAAGCAAGCCCTTCACTTGGAAATTGTTCAGCAGAACTGATTTTGGGGCTGAAAAAATCCCTCCCCTGGGATCCACAGGAATTAAATCTATTGGGGTCCCAGGCAGTCGGCAACGTATCAGGAAACTGGACACCTACTTGCATAGTTTTTGGTCCTAAGTATGCTGCTAGGGCATACCCTGATACTTGGCCGGACATCAGTCCTACATCTGGAGATTATAGACTGGGATCAGGATATTGTGGGTACAATGGGTCGGAGCGAATGCCGGTAATAGGGACAACACATAACCCCAAAGCTAACATTAAACTTATTTGGGTAAATGAAACTGCTAAGGCTTTACCCCCCGGGGTATTTCTGATCTGCGGTGATAGGGCCTGGCAAGGCATCCCCCATAATGTTGTAGGCGGACCTTGCTATTTAGGCTCGTTAACCCTTTTTGCTCCTCGCTTTGCTGAATTAAGGCAGCTTGTAAATACTATATACCGTGCTCGTAACGCAAGAAGTATTGGCCTCACACCGCAGTGTGATGATAATGTTAGGCTTTTAAGTGTAGCTGCTAGAACTGCTTTAGCTCTTTTTATTCCTGGTGCTGCCGCAGGAAATGCGCTTACTAACCTAGCTAGATTAGCATGTTGGGCTGAAAAGCAAGCAAATATTACTACTGAGATTTTAGATAGCCTTTTAATGGATCAAAATAGTTTGCGACACGCTTTATTACAAAATCGCGCTGCTATAGATTTTTTATTGCTAGCCCAGGGTCATGGCTGTCAGGAATTTGAAGGCATGTGCTGTATGAATCTTTCTGATCATAGTGAGAGCATCCACGCCAGCATCACGCAGTTGAAGCAACACACACAGAAGATTCAGCAACAAATAAACGCTCTCGGCGATGCTTTCACAACCTGGCTTCATGATATGGGACTTAAAGGATGGCTTTTATCTTTAGTTAAAACTCTTTGTTATGCTGGGATTGTTATTGTGATTTTGCTTTTGTTATTGCCTTGTCTTTTTCAATGTATCCAGGGAATGCTTAATAGAACTGTTTCTAAGGTTTTTTTAGTGCAACAGAAGGGGGGAGATGTAGGTACAAAGGTGATATGCACAGACAGTGCAACACAACCGATGGAGACAAGCTGTTTGTCATACAAACCGTGGGATAAACATAGTCCCGAGCTATGCTAGATAAGTATGGAATTTCCTGAATATGCAGCCCCCTGATTGTGAGATTGTCTGGAAGGGATTAGTGATATAGATAAGGTGGGATTTCTTTCCTTGGGTAAATCACTATTGTAAAATAGTGGGATAAGAAAAGGTATATAACTGCATGTAAGAGTACGAATAAACGGATTTAGTTTGCATCAAACGGTTGTCCCCGTCCTTGCTGCGGCACTCTTCAAATCTGAAACCATTCCCCCCTTGACTGGTCACTCCAAGCCCTTGCCAACATTTCATCCTCATCCCTCCTCATGTGATGATTCTGTGATAAAATGTGTGATAAAAGTGATGAAGGGGGTGCCAGGGGATCATTCCCAAAGCTCACACCCCTTTGGAGAAGCCTTGCAGTTTAAAAGGTTTTTAATCACTGGAAACTCCCTTGGAGGGGAAAGGGGAGAAGGAATGAATCCCTGAGGGTTGAAATCAAAAGTGCTTTAATAGCGTAATAATAATAATGAGTTACAATTAATGATGATTACAATGCCTCCAGTGGAAAGGTGATGGCCACAGCAAGTGGAGGAGGAGGTCCCAGGCATGGGAAGATTGTCTGGTAGGATGGGACCCACTGGTAGGATGGGAAGGCAGCCATGGAAGAAACCAAGCCATCCCCCCAAACTTCAATCAGGGGATGATTTGGGTTGGAAGGGCCCTCTAAAGGTCATCCAGTCCAACTTCCTGCTCTACAGGCAGGGTACTGGTGGTCATACTGTGGAACACTGGGGTTGGCCAGGTCAGAGCAGCTGCCCTGGACTTAAGATCATGGTCACATGGATCCCTCATTCCAGAGCTGTGGAGAACCCAACACAACACTTCTGATCTCCCTTGCACTTGTTTAGTTGGTGTCTGCAGCTTCCCAAAATTCGAGGTGCTCTGAAGAGGAAAAAGAATTATTTCAGAGTGAATTCTGTTCCATGAAGCTGAGTGTGAAATGGAAATGAAATAGGAAGAACCTTCAGGGCAGAAACCCTGACCTGGGTTGGTCACTGTCCCCCTGAGTTTACAGCGGAAAGCAGTGAATTAACAGCCACAAGCCTGATGTCCCCAACCCCCCCAGGACACAACCCTGGTGTCCCCGCCCCTGCCAAGTCCCAACCTCACCCCCAGGTCGGGTCCCTCCCCCCCGAGGCCCCTCCCCACCTTTTCTTCCTCCCCCCGCCGCTTCCCGCGATCGCGCTGCAGCTCCCGGGAGGTTTCTCTCTGCCGCCCCGGGGCTGCACCCACACCCCCCGCCCCGCAGCCGGGACCCCCCAACTGGTGACCGCCAGAGCATCGCCCCCCCCTGCCCACCGGCATGGGCTGTGCCCCCCCTGCAGGTACCGGGAGGTGATGGGAGGGGGGTGGTTATCCCAGTACTGCCCAAACTGGGGGAGAGCAGCACAAGATGGAGGAGGGAGGGGGATGGGTGGGAGGGGGGAACTAAACTTATCCCCGGGGTGAGGGTGGTGGGATTGGTGACCCCCCACCTTTTTCAGGAGGGTGGAGGAGCTGTGATTGGTTCTCCCCCACCTCACCCGGGCATTCCCAACTCCTCCTGGTTTGCAGGGCTGTGATAGGGGATCCCAAAGTCATCCCAACGGTTTGGGGGCTGCAACTGGGCACCCTGAAATCCCCCTGGAGCCAGGGGTAACGATTGCAAGTCCAGAATACTTTAAGGGGCTTAATAATCCCGGGCCTCAGAAGCCACTGTCGGGGACTCCCAGAACATCTCTGGGGACCCAAACTCATCCCAGTGGATGACAGCTCATCCTGCATGTGGGTGTGATGAGAGAACCCCAGGTCATGGTGGGGATTTGATGCCACAGTGAAGAACACTAAATCATACCAGAGATGATTGGTGGCACGAAAGGATCCCTAAATCACCCCAAGGGTTGTTGACAGAAATAGGGGAGAACTAAAATATCTCATGGAGTGTAAGTTGAAATGAGTGATCCCAAATCACACCAGGACTGGCTCACAACCCCAGTACCCTGCACCCCCGCCAGTTCCCCTTTGAGTTTTAGGTGCCAGTATAATACCTAAAGATAAAGTAAAGGATGAGCAGTGGGTGTCCACCTCTATGGGAAACCTCCTCATTCCACCTCACACTCCAATTTCACCCACAGGAGAACTGATGTAGGTTTTGGCTGCCTTCACCCCACAAAAAGCCCACCCCTACTTTGTCACTGCACTATGGCTTCTTTCACAGGCACGGGGTGACTCCATCTGGGCATAAACCTCTCTGGGTACCCCAAAGATCAGACATCTTTTGGTCAAAGCACATTACTGAGAAATCATTGAATTCATCCAGGAGAAGCATTTGACATCATCCAGGACTGTGGGAAAAGGTTTAGGATCCTCTTGGCCAATCTCCATCATCAGAAAATCCATCGGGGTGAGAGATCCCAGAGATGTCATGACTGCAGGAGACGGTTTAGAGACAGCTCGGATCTGGTCCAACGGTGACACCATCACACAGACACCATGTCCTACACCTGCCCTGACTGCGGGAAAGGTTTTAGCAGGAGAAGTCATTTTATCTGCCATCAACAGATCCATACTGGTGAGAAACCCTTTAAATGTTCTGAGTGTGGGAAGGGGTTTTCCCATAGTTCCCGTTTATCACATCATCGCCGCATCCACACGGAAGAGAAACCCTATAAGTGTCTGGAGTGTGGGAAGGAGTTTACCCAGAGTTCCCGTTTATCAGAGCATCACCGCATCCATAGAGGAGAGAAACCCTATAAGTGTCTGGAGTGTGTGAAGGAGTTTACCCAGAGTTCCAATTTATCACAGCATCACCGCATCCACATGGGAGAGAAACCCTATAAATGTTTGGAGTGTGGGAAGGAGTTTTCCCAGAGTTCCAATTTATCATAGCATCACCGCATCCACATGGGAGAGAAACCCTATAAATGTTTGGAGTGTTGGAAGGAGTTTACCCACAGTTCTGCATTGTCACAGCATCACCGCATCCACACAGGAGAGAAGTTGTATCCCTGCACTCACTGTGGGAAAGCCTTCAACAACAGCACCTCCTGGATTCGTCACCAACATATCCACACTGGGGAAAAGCCATACACGTGTCCGCAGTGTGGGAAGGGCTTCAGGGAAAGCTCCCACTTGTTGAGACATCAACGACTCCATAGGGGTGAAAGACCCTAAAGCTGCTGCCAGTGTGAGAAGAGTTTTTACCAGAGCTGCGATCTCATCTCTCACCACCAGACCCACCTCAGCCATCACCAGGAATGAAGGGGCACGGTCAAGCTTGAGAGTTTCCATGCTTGGACATCTTTTTTTCCCAGATAAAGCAAAAGGAGGAAGTGATTATCACTATGAGACGCTCCTCAAGGGATGGGGCAGGATGGGACCATGTCTGTTTCTGTTTTTTGGTAGGGAACAGCCATGTGGAACATTTTAGTGGGACTTTGCAGTGGGACTTGGAAAGAAAACATGAGCTGTGAGATTTTGAGGTGAAAAGAATTCTTTTCCACTAGGATTTTTTTTATTTAGACCCATAAATATGTCTTTACACTTCAGTATCCAGATTGTTGTGGATGCAAATCTGGGTGGGGGCACACTAGCCTGAGGTTCGATATCACTTGGTGGTTTTTATTAATAAGATACTCAATAAAATGTTACAAATGTACAATGGAGCAATCCCTCGTGGCTGGTGGGGTGCAAAGGGTTAAAGAATGCTTTGGGTTCTCTGAGGTTGGGGCCCCCTCCCCAAAGCTCCCTCTCTTTGTCCCACCCTGGGGTGGGGGTAAAGCAGCTTCCAGCACAGTGACTGGAGAGGTAGGAGATAGAGCTAATGGAGAAGAGAGAGACTGAGCTGTCCTGATGGCCGTGACTCCAGCTCTTCAAAGAATCTCAGAATCATAGAATTGGCTGGGTTGGAAGGGACCTCAGAGATCATCAAGTCCAAGCCTTGATCCACTCCCCCCATGGTTCCCAGCTCTTGGCACTCAGTGCCACATCCAGTCTCTTTTTAGATATCTCCAGACACGGAGAATCCACTACTTCCCTGGGCAGCCCATTCCAATGTCTGATCACCCTCTCCCTAAAGAAATTCTTTCTAATCTCCAACCTAAACCTCCCCTGGCACAACTTGAGACCCTGCCCTGTTGTCTTGCTGAGAGTTGCCTGGGAAAATAGACCAACCCCCCCCTGGGTCCAAACGTAGAGAGTGATGATGTCTCCCCTGAGCCTCCTCTTTTCCAGGCAGAACACCCCCAGCTCCCTCAGTCTCTCATCATAGGATATGTGCTGGATCCATTCACCAGCCTAGTTTCCTCCTTTGGACCTGCTCCAGGACTTAAATCCTCTTTCCTGAGTTGAGGGGCCCAGAACTGGACACAGGACTCAAGCTGTGGCCTCACCAGAGCTGAGCACAGGGTCAGAATCCCTTCCCTGGACCTGCTGGCCACGCTGTTCCTGATCCAGGCCAGGATGCCATTGGCCTTCTTGGCCACCTGGGCACACTGCTGGCTCATGTTCAGCTTCCTGGCAATCCAAACTCCCAGATCCCTCTCTGTGTGGCTGCTCTCCAGCCACTCTGTGCCCAGCCTGGAGCTCCCCATGGGGTTGTTGTGGCCAAAGGGATGGAAAGAGCAGGAAGAAAAGCTTTGAGAGGTAGCTAGGTGGGAATAAAAGGAGAAGCCAGGCAAATGGAGGCCCTCTCCTGAAGGAAATGTCAGACCTAGCTCCACAGGATATTGAGAATGCTGAGGATCTCCAGGACTTGTTTGCCTCAGTCTCCTCTGGGAAGTGCTCATTGCCTCATTGCAGAGGCCACAGCAGGGGAAAGCAGGGCCTGGGACAACCAAGGAGCCCCCACTGGGGGAGAAGAAGAGGTTTGTGATCATCTAAAGAACCTGCAGGGGCACAAGTTTATGGGACCACATGGGGTCCACGCACGGGTCCTGAGGAGCTGGCAGACGCAGTTGCTGAGCCTCTGTCCATCCTATTGGAGAGGTGATGGTGGTCTGGTGAGGTTCCCACTGATTGGAACAAAGGTACCTGTCCTAGTTGGAGAAGGAAAGAAGGAGGGTCTGTGAGCCTGAGGGATCTGAGAGGGGTCACTATTCCCTTCCATCTCCTGCCCACAGCCTATAGAAAGTCAGGCAGCCCAGCAGCCCATCCCCCTTTCCTCCTGCTCCTTGCTGGGCTGCTGTTCCCCTCTGCTCCTTTCCCAGCAGCTGCCACCTGCTCCTCACAATCCACATCCATCGGGTGCTGGGAAGAGCCGTGGAGCTCGCTCTTGAGTCGGCCCTGCCACAGGGAGCCCTCAGGCACCCATTCATATTTTTTCCCTCTTCTCTCCCTCTTTTCAGGAGGAAAAGGCAGCTAGTAGCTGATTCAGCTGTGAAAATCACCACCAACACAAACATCTCTTCAGTGAATTTACTCTTGATGTATTTCCAGCTCCTATCAAGCAGTGAAGTGAAATGTCTCAGTGGCCCATTTGGGAATTGTTTTGCTTTTTTTGCTGAACGTCAACATTGTCACTGATGCCTGTCCCTCATTTCTATCATTTCTGACAGAAAACGTTGTCTCATAGCTTTTGTCTTTTTCCTTCCCCATCCTGCTTCCAGGGAAGCATATGCCAGAGGAAAGAAGGAAAACCTTTTCTCTTTATCCAAAGAGCCATCCTCCTCATCCTCCTTCTCTTCTGATGATCCCATCCCTGATGAGTGTTTGTGTCCTATTTGCAAAGCCCTACTGACTGATGGAGCTTTTATTCCCTGCTGTGGGAACAGTGATTGTGAGGAATCTAAGTGTTCCTTGCATGTTTGTTAATTCCAAACAATCACATCTGATCTTCTGAGAGCAGAAACACAAGATAACAAAGTTGCTTTGTTTCCAGTTCTCTTTATCCAAGAGGATGCTTCTTATAGAAAGGGGAAAAGAAGCAGAAAGCTCTTTTTCCTTTTAATGTGTCTGGTTAAATCCCCTTTACACACAGAAGGAGGAGTATGAGCAGAGTGTGTAATTGTGCAGGTGCTGACAGTCTTAGATACCAAACTGTTTTGTGCACATTTAAACAGTGGAAATCTGTAGCATACCTATTTCTACTGGTAATGTGTCTGATTGATGTATTTCATAATGAAGCAGGGAAGTTTTTTAACATTAAGCTCCGGGTCTTGTGGTGCTCTCACCCATGATAGCTCATGTCCTTGGGGGGCTCCAGTCAGCAAGACCATGATTGTCTTTGCTGCTTCCCTCCCTGACTGCCAGCCTTCCCCTGGAAGCCAAGGTCTCTCTCAGTGATCCTCCACCTCGTACAGATGTGCCCAGTTGCTCTTGCAGAGTGGAACAAGGCCACTGTGGCAAGCAATCCGTCTGCCTGTGTGAGGGACACAGTCCTACCTGCATGTCTTGGAAGGACTGTGTATTGCTGCTGTTCCTTAAGTGGGGGCTTGAGATTCCACAGCACTAGCATTGGATCTGGGGTTTTATTTTTGTGACAAGAGGATCGGTATTTCCCTTTTTTTGCAAGTCATGCCTGCAGCCCATAGCAAGGACCAGCTGGGCTTTGGGGTGCTGCTTGCTTTCAGCTGCCTTCTGGGACTGTTCATTCTCATGCAGTGGGGTACACTCAGCCTCCTCTTCTGCTGCTGCCTTATCCAAAAGACACAGCAAACTTCTATGCCAAGAAAGTCCTTCTGGTCTGCAGGTCCCAGGGTGTCTTGATGTGGTCAGGAGAGTACCCGTTAGCAGCATGTGATTGATTTTGTTTGTGATCTGTCACGGTTTAACACTGGCCCGGCAATTAAACCGAATAACAGACGCTCTCTATTAATCTCTCTCTCCCCTCGATGAAGAAAGGAGAGAGAATAAGGGAGAGAGACTTATGAGTTGGAAACTAAACTACACAACTTTAATGAAACAGTAATGGTAAATAGGGAAAAATTACTAAATATATACAAATATACAGGAAAATGGAAACCACATTCCTCCCCCCTTTCCCCCAATAACTCTCACGTCACCACCGAGGCTGCAGGGCAACCCTGGGAAAGTCCAGGCTGGACTCCTGGAGTCGGCAGCAGTCGGGAACCGGAGGCAGGAACACACAGATATGGGCTGGCACGGATCAGGACCACAGGCAGACGAACGAACAGGATCCTTCCAGGATGCCAAGGGAGGAAGGGAAGCAGGAAAAGATCTGGCTCGGCCCACGTGATGCCTCAAATTATACTGAGTGTGACGTATATGGGATGGAATACTCTGTTTGGTCAATTCTGGCATCTATCTTGTCCGTTCCTCCCTAAAGGAGGGTTCAGGTGGGACCTCTGTATCCTCCTGGACAGTAAAATGTTTTCCTCAGAGCTGAGGAAAGCAGTGTCCTTGGCCTGCATACCAGTCTCTAGCAGTAACTATAAACATCAAGTGTTATCAATCCTAGAAGCACACACACTGTCTGAGAAACTTACTGTTAATTTTAGCAAGTGCAACTACTTACAAGAGATTTAGCTAAAAGTAAAAGTACAGAAACAGAAAACCACCTTTATCCTGGCCCAAACCAGGACAGTGATCTCAGAGTCCTGATGATACCCAACTTCTCCAGTGCTTGCTGGGTGGGATGATAGCAGACGAGAGCAGCAGCTGTTGGATGCTTGATGTCATCAGCAAAGCTGCAGCTGTACAGAAAGAGCAGAGGAGATCCTCCTTTAAGTCTGCACTAGAAGGAAGGCTTCAGGAAAGCTCCTCAGCACCTTTTGGAAGGTCTGGAGGACTCAGGGCACAAGCTACTTCGGTGGAATGACAAAGCAAGTTCCTGGGGACTCTGGTAGCCCAGGCTGCATGTCCAGGGTTCCCTGCCCTGTGGCTTCAGTGTGTGCACAAACCAGACATTTTTGGCCATTTCATCCCTCAGATGTTCCTTCTTCACCCTGGGCTGCAGCTCATTGAGCAGAACAAATCATAAATTCATCTGTCCTACCAGGAGGCCCCCGCTGCAGAGTGCCACCCCTCTGGCTGCCCTAGCAGAGGATGGAGATATTAAGGCCCTTCTAAGTCTGCTGTTGATACTTAACACCCTGAGCAAAGCACCTGGGCAGTGAGGGTTGTGTGGGCTTGTGTGAGTACAACAGGAGCATGGTGCTGCAGAGCCCATTGTTCCTTGATTCAGGGTTTTGGGCAGTGACTGAGGGGAAAAAAAAAGCCAGACAGGAGTCCTGCCTTTAGCCTGGAAGAAGAGAGGGTGAGCAGCAGTCAAGGGGGTTTGTGTGGTGCTAAGGAAGGCAGAGACAAGCTGTGGTGCTGCAGGTGTGGTGGCCTGATGTCCTCCTTGACCAGCCTGGTTATGGCACCAGGGCCACTCTGCTTCCCGTGGGCCACCCTCAGGCAGGCTGAGGTGAAGCTGCTGGCTCAGCTGCTGGGCATGGGCTGCACAGTGGGAACCCCCAAGTGAGGGTACTGCCACTGTCTCACCAAGTGCCTCTTTGTCTGTGCAGGAGTGACTTTGTCAGTGCCTGAGAGACCGTGGAACCAGCAGCCCCTGTTGCTGCTCTGTCTCCAGGGAAAGCGTCCCCCAGCAGGGGAGGCATCCCTGGCCTCACCAGGGTACCCCCACCCTGCCTTTGCTGGCTCCGCTGTGCTTTGGGGTACAAGGGGATAAAATCTTATTCCTGCCAGCCCAGCTCCTGCTGCAGCTGCCTGGAAGCGGTTCCCCTTGCCCTGCACTTCTCCCAAGAGGCACCAGACACAGACAAGCACTGTGGGGAGCTGTCAGCTTTTATTAGGCTCAATAAAACCACAGGCAGGTAAAAGGCAGCTGGCAGCATGGCGGGGCGTGCTCAGGGCTGGTGGCCACCTCCAGGAACCCTCCCGGTGCTGGCAGGGGATCTGGGTTCCTTTCTCCGATGTGCTCTACGGAAGAACTGGAAAACCCTGCGCACGCCCCTGGACACCCTTCTGAAGAGGGAGAACCGTTTCCATCACGCTGTGGCCTGTGGGGATGTGGCCGTGCCTGCAGGAAAGAGAGCTGTAGGTGAGGGGCTGGGTGGGTTATGGGTGGGCTCCTGGCTGCCCCTGCCAGCGTGGCCTTTCCCCAGCGAGAGGTGGCCGGGGCACCGCCAGTCCCCGTGTGCCCAGTGCTGCTCACCGGGATGGCTGCTGGGCCAGGCCTGCCCTCGCCTCGGGGACGTACCTGGGTCAGCCTTGGGCATGTCCCTGGGACTGGAGGGGGGCGGTGTGTCACCTCTGGTCTCAGAGGCCACATGCACAGGGAGTGCAAGAGCAGAGGGATGGAGGGGATGGCAGCAGGAGGACATGCAGAGACCCAGGCATCTCCCTGCCCCGCACACCCGGGCGCTGGGCCGGGTTCTGGCACCTCGGGATGCCCGGGGCTGGCCACGGGTGCTTGGCTCACCTGGTGCTGAGGATCCCAACACAAGGGAGAAGCCGATGCTTCTCCTTCATCTTGGGCAGATGGTGCATGGTGGGGGGTGCCAGTGTCTGCCAGAGGTGATGAAGGCACTTCAGCCTCTTGTGCTACCAAAGAGCCAAAGGCTGTGCTGGGCTCTGCCTGGTGGCCCATGCCTTCTACGAGGTCTTGCTGTTCTGTTGACTGTGGAGGATTGGTTAGCCGAACAAGGGCATACGGACTTGACCAAAGTTGCAGACAACTTAGCAAGGGTCAGAGTGCAAGCTCTCTGACCTGCTGAGGTTGTACAAGTTCAGCAGTCTGCAACCTTAGAGTCACAAGTGTCCTTGTATGTGCTGCTCAAGTGTCCATGTACGTGCTGCTCAACACATTGTGGTCAGCAAAGAAGGATGAAGAAAAGGCTGTATCAGTGAATAAAAGTAACAGAGAATGAAACTAACTTTCAAATTAATACACCAATCATGAGCTCAGCTTTTGCAATATGTATGAGCTAATTAACAAGAGTATATTAACCTGAACTTGGAATACAATAAATGAGTTTGGTGGATTCTTATATTAAGCGTCTCCTTCTTCCTCATCACGACAGTGGACTGCTGGCCTGATCCCTATGTCACAAGCACAGCCTTGGCCACAGACTCCCTGACAATGAACTGGTGTGTGTCCACCAGAGCCAGATCGTCATCTATGGTTTTGGAGGGGACAGGTGCCAGGCTCTCAGCTTCTGCTGTGGTGTCCTGCTGGTCTGGTCCCTGTGCCACAAGCACAGCCTTGGCCACAGCATTGCCAACAAAGAAGTGGTCGGTGTCCACCAGAGCCAGATCATCTTCTGTGGGGCTGGAGGGGGCAGGTGCCAGGCTCTCTGCCTCCACTGCTGTGTCTAACTCACTAAAGGCAAGACAAGCTGGTGCTTTTGCCTTCTGTTGTGCCACAGGAGCCAGAGGCAAGTGGTGCCCCTCTTTCTCAAGAGCTCTATCCCGAGCAGAACCTGCTGGCTCCATGTCCATGAGCTCCAGTGATTCAGGAAATGTGCTCTGCTGGAAATTGTCTTCCTGTCCTTCAGACTCTGTGCCCATGCTGCTGGATGTGCTGGATTCCTCCTGGGGAACAAAGCTGAGGTCCTGAAAGAAGTCCTGGGAAGAGGGCCAGATGATGTCATCTCCGTCACTGTCCTCTTCGCCCTCCTGGTCTAAGTCTTTGTTCTCCCTGCTTTGTTCTCCAGCACTGTCAGGAATCTCCTCCCTCTTGCCCCCACTTGCTGCTGGCTGGGTCCGGGGTCTTCCATGCACTCCATGGGATTAGACCTCGCCAGCAGGGGTTTAGAAAGGGCAGGTCATGCCTGACCAAACTGATCACCTTTTATGATCAGGTGGCCGACTGGTGGATGAGGGGAAGGCTGTGGATGTGATCTACCTGGACTTCAGCAAGGCCTTTGACACCGTCTCCCCCAGCATCCTCCTGAAAAAGCTGGCAGCCTGCGGCTTCGACAGGAGCACCCTGTGCTGGGTTAGGAACTGTTCAGCCTAAAGAAGAGGCAGCTCAGGGGAGACCTCATCACTCTCTACAACTCTCTGAAAGGAGGTTGTAGCCAGGTGGGGGTTGGACTCTTTTGCCAATCGACTTTCAACGAAACAAGAGGGCATGGTCTTAAGTTGTGCCAGGGGAAGTTTGGGTTAGATATTAGAAAGAATTTCTTTACGGAGAGAGTGATCAAGCATTGGAATGGGCTGCCCAGGGAAGTAGTGGATTCTCCGTCCCTGGAGATATTTAAAAAGAGACTGGATGTGGCACTGAGTGCCATGGTCTAGCAACCGCAACAGTGGTTCAAGGGTTGGACTTGATGATCTCTGAGGTCCCTTCCAACCCAGCCAATTCTATGATTCTATGATTCTATGATTCCAGCATGTCCTCTCTGCTGGTGGCATCATGCAGGAGTTCCCTGTGCCTCGCCTCTGGCTGACACAGGTTCAAGCTCACTCTGCAGGTCTGGAAGGAAAGAGGGGTTTAGTAAAAGAAGCCTGGCTCCCAGCAGCACCTGGATGCCAGGGCCCTGCTGGCAGCTGCTGCTGTCAGAGATGGGAGATGATGGGGCCGGAGCCGTGCGGTACAGCGGGGTGATCCAGGCAGAGGGAGGCTCCATCCCCCTGTCCTGTCCTGTCCCGCCCAGTCCCAACCTATCCCATCCCATCCCATCCCATCCCATCCCATCCAATCCCATCCCATGCCATACTTGGTACTCACCCTCCTGGATCTGACACTGAGCTGCCACGACTCTGTCAGGAGGACCTGCTGCTCCTCGCTCTCCTGCCGCCAGAGCTGCCTGGCCTCCAGGCCACCCTGCTGACACTGCCGGGTGGCTGTGCTGGGCTGGGCCGGGCAGCTCCTCTCCTGGTCCTCCAGATGCTCCGTGTGGACAGACCGGATGGTCAAACGATCTGCAGCAGCCCCTTGGTGTCAGGATAACCTGATATTGGGCTGGCACCTGACACTCACTGTCAACCTTTCTGGGACACGTCGTGCCGTTTGTCCACAGCATGATGGTCCCGCGTCCCTCTCCAAGGAAGCTGTCCCAGGGGTGCTGCAGGCAACACCAGTGCTCCCACATCTGTGGAGATCAGGCAAGGGATGTTTCCATCAGCTGCCCAGACTTCCTCTGCTCTTCTTGGTATCGCCCAGTCCTGCCTTGCTGCTTGCAGCATTGCCATCGCCCAGTGAAAACCTTGTCCTGTGGCTCACTGGGGACGTGCCAGGCTCTCCCCTTTCCAGCTGGGGCAGAGGCTCCAGGTCCGTGCAGGGCAGGCTTCCAGCTCTCCACCCTGGCAGATGTGCCCCGGTCATCCCATGTTCCGTGGGCAGAGGAGACAACTTCTTGGGGACCTGTGGTTGCAGCGCTGCTGGCTGTGTTTCTGCCTCTGGCAAAGGTTGCTGCTGGCAGAGGAGGCAGCTTACAGCAGGTGCTGGCAGCCTTGTAACTGCTTCTGGAAGAAGATGATGTAGAGGGTGCATCTGGCAGATGGGGCAGCTTGCAGCAGGTGCTGGCAGCCTTGTCTCTGCCCCTGCCTAAAGGTGTGGAGCGTGCAGCTGGAGGGGGACGTGGCTTCTGACAGCAAGTGCTGGCAGCTCCTGAGGGCTGAGCTGTGAGTGCATGCCTGGGTGCCACATCCTGCCTGAGGAGAGGCAGCCGGCATGGCTGGCAAGCTGTGTCCTCCTCTGTCGCCCTGCCTACCAGGCTGCCCGACTGCAGGAGAAACCAAGGAGAGACTGCAATGACTCTGGCCCTTGCTCCTGTGGCTCCATGTCCCAGTTGTGAAAGGTCCTTCTGCCAGGATACCCTTGCAGCCTCCTGGCCCAGCCTGTTCCCTCCAGCACCTCCCAGCTGCCAGCAGCTCCTGGGCTGGGAAGATGTCCATGCCCATTGCCCTTGGGCTCCCTACCTGGACGTGGTGTCTCCCTGTGGCCTTGCCTTGAGAGTTCCTGGAGCAGGGCAGCTCTGGCAGTCTGTCCCCATCAAGGGACGAGACCTGGCTCTGGCTGCCACCCTGCAGCACTGCTGGTTCCTGCCTGTGGCCCACCTCCTGTGGGCAGGAGGAGGAGGAGGAGGTGTGGGATGGAGGTGGCTGCCAGGACCAGGCTGGCCCGGGTGATGCTGGGTGAGCATGGTGCTCGACTCCCACCAGGAAGGGTTGGAGACAGACACTTCCAACACCTGGCTCACAGGAGCCCTCCTGCTTTCCAGACTTTCCATGATGGCTGTCTGGCTGCCTTCTTGTTGGGCTCTGCTTGGCTCTGTGTTGAAACTGGTGCCGGCATCAACCTCTGGGGCACGTAGTCCTCCTCAAAGTCCTCATCCTCCTGCTGGCCCTTGCCCAGGCAACAGCAGTTCCAGCAGAAACAGCCTGGCCGGCTCAGGGCTTTGCCCATGCTGCCCTCCTTACTGCTCTCCTGGCTCCTGCTGGACTGGATGGTTGCTGGGATGGCCAGGTCCCTTCAGAGGTCCCTTCCAAACCACACCCTGTCATGGTTCTAGGATTATGATCCCAAGAACAGTTCCCCAGCTGCTCTTGGAAGGTGTTCCAGAAGATGCTGGTGGG
Organism: Archilochus colubris; assembly: GCA_023079485.1. Lineage (NCBI taxonomy): Eukaryota > Metazoa > Chordata > Aves > Apodiformes > Trochilidae > Archilochus > Archilochus colubris. Next base: position 119,596 of record JALBCY010000062.1, read on the forward strand.
GAAGAATGGAATCATAGAATGTCAGGTTGGAAGGGACCTCAAGGATCCTCTGGTCCAAGCCCTCTAGGTAATAGTGCAGTTCCTATGAGATGTCTCAGCACGCTGTTGGGCTGAGACTTGAAACTGTCCCCAGTGGGAGAATCCACCACTTCCCCTGGGAGACCATTTCAATGTTCCACTTTCCTGCCAGTGGAAAATTTTCCTCTTGTCCACCTGGAATCTTCCCAGGAGCAGGTTGTGCCATACTGGGGCTGCCATGCCCCCTGCAGACCCCTGCCACTCCTCCTGCTTACCCCATCCCACGTGTGGCCATGGGTGGTGAGGAGGATGTGGCAGCCCCCAGAATCCCCACTTGGCAGCTTCAGCAGCACCGTGTCCATGGGGGAGCAGAGCCTGTGGGGGAACAGGGGAAGCAGGGGGACTGAGGGGAGTGGAGCTTGTGGGGGACCTGGGGAGCAGGGGGGCCTGCAGCCCATCACCCTGGGGTTGCTCCTCAGGGAACACTGGGGCAGAAAGGCAACTTGGCCAGAGGAGCTGCAGTGGGGCTGCCTGTTTACTCCCAGGAGCCATGATGAGTGTTGGGATCTGTGGTCATCCATGGACACCCCTTGGGCCAGCTGCAGACCCGTGCTGCTGCTGCGTGGGGCTTGGGACAGGTTTCTGTTCTGGACAACACAGGGGCTCCAGGTGGTCACAGCCAGCCTGGTGTCACCATGTCACCACCCAGACCCTTTGGGGCAGCAAATGCCAGATGCAGTGGGTGATTTCCCACTGATGATGCCAAAGAGTGAGACATGGCTGTGTGGCAAGGATGTGGAAACACAGCTGCTCAGTTATGGTTCCCTTGTTACAGTGCCTTTCATTAAATGGAAAAAAAAAATAAATAAAAAAACTCTGCGAGAGCCTTTTTCTTGTGTTTCCATGTTGACCTAATTGGAAATGAAGAAAGAAATAGTTTTGGGGTCTTGCTTTCATCCTTACCAGTGTACAGTGTTTAAGTGGCAAGGCACAGGATGGAGAAAAGGAGGAAACTGTTTAGAAGAGAAAAGAAAAACAAAATAGGAGACATAGGTTAGGAAGAATTTATTTTTAAGATGATGAAATCAGTGTTTTCAAGGTTTTAAAAATAATTGCTAGGTTCCCTTCCAGCTACAGCAGTCTTCAATGGCCTCTTCTTCACTGCACTGTTAGTGCTGGAGAATGCAATCAGTGGCTGAAGCTGTGAAAAACAGCCCCTCGGTACTGATGAGGATGTGAGGGGTACAGTAAAGAAGTAAGCACTGCTCCTGGATGTCCTTAATCTGGGCCCTGGCCTTGTGTCCACCTCTCTGGGGCCTCAGGAGATGGTCCAAGGCAGCGCGTGGTGGTTGCATCCCCAGCAGACACGATGCTGTGGGGTTGTGTTGGGGCTGTGCTGGTGTTGGAGCTGTGTTGGCTTGCGTGGCATGGAAGAAGGCAGGTCAAGAAAGGAGAGGATGCTGCAGGAGACTGACTCTGGTGGATGGTAGAATCCATCCTGCCAAAGCCTGACAGGTTGAATGGCTTTTAGCAAGTCCAGGTTGAGCCAGGTGGAGTGAAAGCTGCTACGGGAGGAGCAAGGTCTTGGTTTCTGCCTCTGCTCCCATAGCTGCTGGCATGGGCATGGGCTGCTTGGTGGAGGGGAAGTCATCCCTGGGGGAAAAAGAGTTCAAACAGATCCCTTTCCAACATGAATTCATCCCTGTGCCTGCCCTCCCCTGTGTTTGTGGCAGCAGCATCCTTGGCCACAGAGGTCTGCACGTGCTCTGTCCCAGCATAGGGGTGCCCTGTGTCAGGGGGCAGAGTAAGTTGACCATCACTGTGGGGTCTCCTGGTGGATCTCCTCATGGTGGCACTCAGGTGCTGCCCACCTGAGCCCCATGTGGACAGTACCTGGGCAATAGTGGGACCAGCTGGGGCTACATGTGGACACCCAGGAACCAGGAGAGTCTTGAGGATGCTGTGCTTGTCCAGCAGTCTCCCTTGGGCAAGCAGACAGCTCTGCTCATGCTGTTCCCGGCTCAGAGCAGGTTTCTGTTCCTTGGCTCCTCTGTGCTCCAGTCCTGCTCCAGTGCCAGCCTGGCATGCTGGAGGGACAGGCTGAGCCCTGGTGCCCCAGGCAGGGTGCCCAGCCCTGTCCTCACCCACTGCAGGGCAGCCAGGGCTGCAGCTGCTGATCCCTGCAAGAGGCCAAGACAAGGCAGGAGGTGCCAGGGCAGTGCTGGGGGGCAAGGACCCTGCTGGTGCTCCTCCTCCCCACGGCCCTTTGCATCAGGCCCTTGGTGCAGCAGGGAGAGCACAACCATTTCCCCAGCTGCCACAGGGAGCTGCTTCCATTCCCCTTGCAGTCCTCCGGCTTGAGATGATCCCAGTGCTGGCCAGGCATGGAGCCAGGGGAGGAGAGGTCCCCAGTGGGCTGCAGCATCAGCTCTGACCCCCACGGGCTACTCACATGCTGTGTATGGAAGACAGGTTGGCTCACAAGGATGTCTACCATGTAGGTAGACAGTTCCTGCTGTACTGCCCTGGGCCTTTCAAGTTCTTGATGGCCATGAGGATGCTGTTTACTCGATGGGAGGGCTGGAGGTATTTCCTGAACATCTGTGGGACGAAGGAGAGAGGAGCTTTGTCACCTCGAGCATCACCCAGCACATCTCAGCTGTGACATGAGACTGGGATGCAGAGCCAGGGTCTGCTGGGGAGGAGATAGAAAATGGGGGTCAGGGTCCCATGAGGAACTGGAGCTGGCTGGGAGCCTTTGCCTGGGCCCTGCTCCAGACCAGGGTGAGTCCCCATCATCCCCACTCATCCATTGGGGGTCTCCTCGCTCACACTGCCCCCCCAGACCAGGAGGAGCCAAAGGCATTTCTTACCCAGAGCATTTCTCAGGAATGTTCTACTTCCAGAGGCTGCCAGGACTGCGAGGCTTCCCCACAGGGCTGGAGCTGCAGCAGCTCTGGGTCAGGCAGCCGGGAAGACCTTCCTGGGGAGGAGGAAAACCGGGATGCTGAGAGGGAGAGCCCCGGGCAGAAAAGTCGCTGGCAGAGCCATCTTCTGGATGGGACGTGGTGAAGGGCAGCAGGAGCTGGGAGGTGCTGATGTGCCTGGGATGGGGCATGGGTCACTGCATCCCACTGCTGCTGCTGCCTCTGCTGCCAGCCACTCACTGCCTCCAGAAACATCCCCCAAGGCTTTCCCAAGGGGTGTCCACCTCCCTGGGGACCTGTGGTGGGGGCTCTTGTCTCTGGCCAGAGGTAAAGGCAGAGGGGGAAAGCCCCGGGTCTGGGGTCCCCCAGAGCCCATCTGGGAGGGGGTCAGGGTGCTGGGGTGGGGGGCACTGAAAAGGGAGGAGAAAGGGCTCTGGCAGTAGTCAGGGGGCAGGGGACTGGCAGGGAAGGAGGGATATTCTCTGTCCCCCTCCTTGCACCAGGAGCTGGGCAGGGTTGGGGGGTTGGTTCCCTGTGCTGAGGCCAGAGCTGGGAGAAGTTCTGCAGAACCAGGGTGGAGCAGTCACCAGTGCTGTGTCCCAGCTCTGCAGCATGGTTTCCAGTGTGGACATTGAGGACCAGAGGCTTGGGGACAGCCCTGGAAGCCTCGGGCATGGGGGCAGCTGTGAGTGTGCCCAGGAAGGGGTCTCCGTCCTGGGGAGCTCCCTGTGGTTCATCCCTGTCACGGTTTAAGGCTGGGCCAGCACTTAAAGGAATGACAGGTGCTCTCTATTCACCCTTCTTCTCTCCCTTAAAGGGAAAGGGAAGAGCTGTCCTCAAAGCTGGACAAACACATGGCATCCCTTGGAGCAGAGGACAGTCTTGGGGCCCTGGGTGTTCACAGAGAAGATGCTGGAGAAGCAGGCCTGCAGGAGGCTGCCCCTCTCTGCTGCAGGGACAGAGAGATGCTCTTCAAAGCAGGCAAGGAGGAGACAGACCCCAGGCTTGGAGATCTGGGATGATCCCCTAGCCATGGGGGAAATCTCAATAGCCATGGAATTGACAACCACCTCTGGAGGGAACACCCAGCGGTACCCTCTGGCCCAGTGTCTGCCTCCTTCTTGGATCAAGGAATTGGGGATGCCCCCTCCTGGGCCCTGTGCTGCTGGGGCCACTGGGCACCAGGGGGACCAAACTGGGGGCTGGGGCAGGTAGCCCATGGAGGTGATGGCTTCACTGTGGTGTCCAGTCCGATGGGCTTCTCCTCCAGCAGCTCCTGGGGAGCAGAGCCGGGTGGAACAGGTCATGATGGGGCAGTCTCCTTTGCTCAGCAGGAGCCTGAGGGGATGGCAGAGCCCGGGCACCCCCTCCCCAGTCAGCACCCAGAGGTCCCAGGGTCTGTGGTGAGAAGGGCTGTGCCCATCCCAGAGCCACAGGCTGGCCCAGGGACCTACAAGTGGTGTTGGGTCCAAGTCCTGGCTCCAGTTGGGCCACCCAGGTGTCTTTGGAGCATCCCCAAGGACAGAGAGCTGGAGCAGTGTTCTTGGGCATCCCCCTGCCCAGCCAAGGTCTCCCCTGCCCTGAGGGCTGTGCTGCTGCCTCTGAACCCCCTCAGCCTTGCTGTCCATCTCCTCACCTTGATGATCTCCAACAATTCCTCCTGGCAGTAGTAGAGCCAGACCCACGCAGTGGTGTGTGGGCTGCTGATGCTGCAGATGAAGGACAGAAGCTGCAGCTTCTGGGCCTCTTGCTGCCAGGCAGAGAGGGGACAGATGGACAAAGAGTGTCAAATCGGGACGGAGGGGGGGACCCAGCAGAGCTCCCATCCCCTTCTGAGCATGGGAAGGGGGCAGAAGGAGTGGCCAGGAGAGGCAGGCACGTGTCCTGGCAGGAGTGTCCATGGGTACCTGTGTTCTGAGCCCTCTGCCCAGCTGCCAGGGGTGTCAGCAGCCACGGCTCAAGGCTGGGACTCTGCTGAGCCCTGTGGGCCCCAGGGCTGAGGGTGTGATGAGGGAGGGCAGCATGGGGAGGGAGGGGGCCCCAGGACCCCGGAGCGAGGGATGCGCTGGCAGGTGGGGCAGGGAGGGTCCCTGCCTGGGGATGCTGTGACGGGGCTGGGTCCCTGGCTGCTGCCTCCTGGGGTGGGCAGCCCAGGCCCCTGGTGCCCACACACTCACCCACCCACCGTCGGGGGACCTCCCATGGCTCACGGGGCCTTGGCCCTGAGCTGCAGGACACGGCAGCTCTGTTCTCCTCCCAAGCCCACCTGGGCTGGCTGGGGGGTCACCTGCACTCCATGCTGTGAGAGGGATGGAGGGGAAAGGGGTGGAAGTGGAGAGGCAAACCCCAGCTCTTCTCTCTGATGCTGGAATCCCCAGACAGATTTATTGGCACCCAACATGGGGCTTAAGCTAATCAGCTAGAGTGCAGTTCACAGTTCAGCTGATTTGCCTGAATACCTTGAATTTCAACTTCAGTGCAAGGGTACCCAGATGGCTCTGAGGAGTGGGAATCGAACTATTTCACAGGGCTGGAAATTAAAGAGATCATTCTGCACCTTTTATATTCAGGGTATGTGATCTGTGGCTTTTTAGCTGGGATTAGTGTTGCTCTGTGGTTCATTCTTGGTAAGAGCTGCTTAAGAACCACAGTTGTGATGTGGCCTTCAATACTGGCATGGGGGGATGAAGCAGTGAGTTCCATGGGGACAGGGGCTGGGTTGGCTTCAATTGAGTGGAATCATGGAATCATGGAATGGGTTGGAACTAGATGATCTTTATCCCTTCTAACCCAACCCATTCCATGATTCCATGATTCTGTGACACAGTCCCATCCAGTTCCAGGCCTGGGGCATCTCCACAGCCACCACCAGGGCTTTGTGATGCTCCCTTCCCTTCTCCTCTCCCTGTTTGCTTCAGCATCCTGGGAGGATTCCGTCCGTTCCTCTGCCTGTGTTCCTGAGCTGTGCCAGCCTGAATCTCTGTGTTCCTGCCTCCAGCTCCCGAGCACTGCTGAGTCCAGGAGTCCAGGCTGGACTTTCCCAGGGCCGCCCTGCAGCCTCGGTGGTGACGTGAGAGTTCTTGGGAGAGAAGGGGGCAGGACTGTGGTATCAATTTTGTGTAGATTTAGAAATTTTTCCTTTCTTTCATTACAGTTTCATTTCAAGCTGTGTAGTTTAGTTCCCTACCCATCAGTCTCTCTCCGTTATCCTCTCTCCTTTCTTTATCTGGGAGGGGAGGGGGGATTAATAGAGAGCATCTGTAATTTGATTAATTGCTGGCCCAGCATTAAACCGTGATAGATTTTTGGGCTCAACATGACTTTAGCTAATTCTCTCCAGCCCACTTCAGATTTTGACTAATTTCATCATAGAATCATAGAATCGTCTGGGTTGGAAGGGACCTCTGAGATCAAGTCCACCCCTTGAAGAACCCAGGTCTCCAAGGGAGATAATTCTAACTCCAGTGCGAGGAAATCCAGAGGGCTCCTCTGCAAGGAAATGAGACCCTTGCCTTTGGAAATTTCAAAGGGTTGGTATTCAGGTATTCTGTGAGGTATTCTGTGACTGGTGCTGTGTTCTGCAGGTGAAAGACAAAGAGGGGATTGCTGAAGCAGAGTGGGCAGGGCACAGAAAGGCATGGGGTGCACCTGGCCTTTAGCAAGCCCTTTGCCATGCTCTACCATTGTCCTGTTGTAGCCAGACTGGGGATGTCTGGATTGAAGAGGTGGGTGATGTGGTGGGTGGGAAGTTCACGAGATGATGAGGGTCACAGTGCCATCAGGGATCCAAAGTCCTCCTGGCAAGCTGTGACAGTGCCTCAGTGTCCAGCACTTGTGCCAACACTGTTTGATGTCTTTATAATCCCCCTGTGGGCTGGGATAAAAGGCACTTTCAGCCCCTTTGTGGATGAAGCCACACTGGGGAAGCCCTTGAGCAACCTCATCTGGTTCATCCTGCCTTGAGCAGGGCACTCAGACAAGGAGATGCTCAGGGGTCTCTTCCAGCCTGAGGTATTCTGGGATTCAGAATGATCTGGAGGGCCATGGGAATGATCTGTAGGATCATGGAGCAGGAGGAGCACGGGAAGCTCATCCTCGAGCAGCTCCAAGAGGATAATTATGAGTTACAATTAATAATGACCTCTAAAGGTCATCCAGTCCAACCATTCTACATGTTTCCACATTCCTTTTATTCTTCTGCCTCTCATTCTAAAACAATCAATTCTAAAATAATAAGATTCACAATATATTTCTTTCACTTCCTTTCTATCCCAACACCGAGGTCCCTCATCCTCCCGGAGGTCCCGTACCCTCCCCCCCTGGGGGTCCCGCACCCCCTCAGGGGGGTCCCGCACCCTCTGGGGGGTCCCGCACCCTCCCGGGGGTCCCGCCCTCCCCTCCATGGGGGTCCCGCACCCCCTCCCGAGGCCCCCACCCCCTCCAGAGGTATCGCACCCCCTCTCGGGGGTCCCTCCCCATCACGGGGGTCCCTCCCCCTCCAGGGGGCTCCCCGCACCCCCTCCTGGGGGTCCCGCACCCTCCTGGGGGGTCCCCGCCCCCCACCTCCTCCTCGCTCCTCCGGGGCAGCCGCTCCCGCAGGTCCCGCAGCCTCGGTTCGGGGAGGCCGAGCGCTGCCTTAGCCCTCAGCACCGCCAGCACCGAGCGCTTCTCCCGCCCGCTCCAGCCCGGGTTCTGCTCCCGGTTCCGGTCCCGGTTCTGGTCTCGCGGCCCCCCTGGGGCCGTCACGAACCGGACCGGTGCCAAGCGCGGTCGCGGAGGCGGCTTCATGATGGCGGCGCCGCAAAGCACTCTGGGAGTTGTAGTCCCAGCCCCCTCCCGCCATTGCCACAGAGGAGCCGGAGTTGGGGTTCAGTGGGGGGGGCTCGGGGGGGAGAAGGGGGGGTCAGGGGGCAGTCTCGAGGGGTTTCTCCTCATCGGGGGGGCAGGCGATGAAATCCGCCAGCATGGAGGCCGTGGCGTCTGCTTCCTGGGGGGGCAATCCGGGGGTCAGGGGGGGGCAAGCACCCTCAGGACCCCTACAGAGCCCC
>JALBCY010000062.1:127688-301328 GCA_023079485.1 Archilochus colubris
CCCAGAACCCCAAACCCCCCCAGGACCCCAAAACCCCCCCCAAAACCCCCCCAACTTTCCCCAAAGACCCCCAGGACCCCCCCAGATTATTCCAGGACCCCCAAACCCCCCCAAAACCCCCAGGAACCCCCAAAGACCCCAGGACCCCCCAATTTTCCAGAACCCCAAAACCCCCAGATTCCCCCAAAACCCCCAAGAACCCCCAAAGACCCCAGGACCCCCCCATTTTCCCACAGAACCCCAAAACCCCCCCAAGACCCCAAACCCCCCCCCAAATCCCCCCCAAACCCCCAGGACCCCCAAAGACCCCAGGACCCCAAAACCCCCCCAGATTTCCCCAAACCCCCCCAAATCCCCCCTAAAGACCCCCAGGACCCCCCCCCCCATTTTCCCCAGAACCCCAAAACCCCCCCAAATCCCCCCCAATTTCCCCCAAAGACCCCCAGGACCCCCCCAGATTCCCCCAAAACCCCCCCTCAGGAAGCCCCCCAAAGACCCCCAGGACCCCCAAGCCCCCCCAGATTTCCCCAAAACCCCCCCAGGAACCCCCCCAAAGACCCCCAGGACCCCCCCCCATTTTTCCCCAGAACCCCAAAACCCCCCCCAGGACCCCAAAACCCCCCCAGGACCCCCAAAGACCCCAGGACCCCCATTTTCCCCAGGACCCCAAAACCCCCCAGGACCCCCAAAACCCCCAGGACCCCCAAACCCCCCCAGATTTCCCCCAAACCCCCCCAGGACCCCCCCAAAGACCCCCAGGACCCCCCCAAAGACCCCCAGGACCCCCCCCAAACCCAATCCCTACCTGGATGGAGGATGCAGCCCCCCCCCCAACTCCGATCCGATACACGGGACCCCCCAACTTCACCACCAACATCCCTGGGGGGGGGGAGCAGGGGGTGAGACCCCCCCCAAAACCACCCAGGGACCCCCAAAAAAGGAGCCTGGGGGGGTTGGGGGGGTCCTGGGGGGACTTGGGGGGATTTGGGGGGGTCCTGGGGGTCTTTGGGGGGTCCTGGGGGGTTTTGGGGGGGTCCTGGGGGGTCCTGGGGGTCTTTGGGGGGGTCCTGGGGGGAGTGGGGAAAATCTGGGGGGGGTTTTGGGGTCCTGGGAGAAATTTAGGGGGGTCCTGGGAGGATTTGGGGGAAATCTGGGGGGGTCCTGGGGGTCTTTGGGGGGGTCCTGGAGGGGTTGGGGAGGTGCTGGGGGGGATTTGAGGGAAATCTGGGGGGGTTTGAGGTGGTTTTGGGGTCCTGGAAAGATCTGGGGGGGTCCTGAGGGGGATTTGGGGGGTCCTGGGGGGATCTGGGGGAAATTTGGGGGGGGTCCTGGGGGTCTTTGGGGGTCTGGGGACTTGGGGGTTGGGGGCTTTGGGGTCCTGGGGGAGTGGTTAGGGGGGTTTGGGGGGGTCTGGGGGTCCTGGGTCCTGGGAGGACTTGGGGGGATTTGGGTCCTGGGGGTTGGGGAGGTGCTGGGGGTGGGGAAATCTGGGGGGTCGGGGATTTGGGAAATCTGGGGGTTTGGGGGTTCTGGGGAGGGTCCTGAGAGAATCTGGGGGTCTGAGGGGGTATTTGGGGCGGTCTCGGGGGACTTGGGATCTGGGGGTTTTGGGTCTTGGGGGTCCTGGGTCTTTGGTCTGGGGGTTTGGGGTCCTGGGGTCTTGGGGGGTCTGAGGGGTTTGGAAATCTGGGGGTCTTTGGGGTGGTTTTGGGGTCCTGGAAAGATCTGGGGGGGTCCTGAGGGGGATCTGGAGGTTTTGGGGGGGGGTCCTGGGGGTCTTTGAGGGGTCCTGGGGGGCTTTGGGGTCCTGGGAGAAATTTGGGGTCTGGGGGATTGGGGGAAATCTGGGGGTTTGGGGGTCCTGGGGTCTTGGGGTCCTGGAGGGGTTGGGGAGGTGCTGGAGGTTTGGGGGAAATCTGGGGGTCCTGAGGGATTTGGGAAATCTGGGGGTTTTGGGGTCTTTGGGGGTCTGGGGGTCTTTGGGGGTCTGGGGACTTGGGGACTTTGGGGATCCTGGGGATCTTTGGGGGTCCTGGGGGGGTTCTGGGGGTCTTTGGGGGGTCTTGGGGGGACTTGGGGGGATTTGGGGGGGTTTGGGGGTCTTTGGGGGGGTCCTGGGGGGTTTGGGGAAAATCTGGGGGGGTCCTGAGGGGGATTTGGGGGAAATTTGGGGGGGTTTGGGGGTCTTTGGGGGTCCTGGGGGGACTTGGGGGGATTTGGGGGGGTCCTGGGGGTCTTTGGGGGATCCTGGGGGGATTTGGGGGTTCTGGGGGTCTTTGGGGGGGTCCTGGGGGGGTTGGGGCGGTGCTGGGGGGGGGGTTGGGGAAACTTGGGGGGGTCCTGAGGGGGGTTTGGGGGAAATCTGGGGGGGTTTTGGGGTCCTGAGTGGGATTTTGGGGTCATTTTGAGGTGTTTTGGGGTCTGACCAGGCTCAGGAGGTTCCTTCTTGAGGTGTTGATCCTCGATGGCTCCGATGCCCCCGCTGAACATCACGGGTTTGATCCATTCCCTTCTTTCTCCTCCGGGCAGAATCATCCCAAAAGATCTGCAAAAACCTAAGAAAAAAACCCAAATGTCACCCTCTGTCACGTGACCCCCCTGTACACCCCTCAAAATGGCCCCAAACAGCCCCAAAATGGCCCCAAAATGGCGCCAAAGCTCCAGGAGAACCTCAAAGGTCTTGAAGGACCTGAAAGAACCCAAAAGCTTGAGGTGACCCCAAATGTTTTGGGGGTTTTCAGATCTTTGGGTGTCACCCCCGAGGTCCTCAAGGCCATGGAGGTCTTTGGATGTCACCAAAAGTCCCCAAAATGGACCCAAAAAGCTCCAGGAGAACCTCAAAGGTCTTGAAGGACCTCAAAGAACCCAAAAGCTTGAGGTGACCCCAAAAGTCTGGGGGTTTTCAGCTTGGGTGTCACCCCCGAGGTCCTCAAGGCCATGGAGGTCTTTGGGTGTCACCAGAAGTCCCCCAGATGTCCCAAAATGGGCCCAAAAAGCTCCAGGAGAACCCAAAGAGAACTCCAGGAGAACTCCAGGAGACCTGAAAGGTCTTGAAGAACCTCAAAGAACCCAAAAGCTTGAGGTGACCCCAGAAGTTTGGGGGTTTTCAGGTCTTTGGGCGTCACCCCCGAGGTCCCCAAGGCCATGGAGGTCTTTGGGTGTCCCCAGAAGTCCCCACAACCATCATCATCTTGGAGGGCCACCAAAAGTTCTTGGGTTCTCCACAGCTTTTTGGGGTCCCCAAGGGTTTTTTTGGGGTCCCCAAGACCTCCAAAATCTTCAAGGGCCACCAGAAGGTCCCCAAATGTCCCCAAGGCCACTCTAGACCCCAAGGCCACCAAGAACTTTTGAGGGCCACCAAAAGTTCTCCAGAACTTCTTGGGTCCTTCAAGGTTTTTTGGGGTCCCCAAAGGTTTTTTGGGGTCCCCAAGACCTCAAAAGGTCCTTGAGGGCCACCAGAAGGTCCCCAAGTGTCCCCCCAACTCACCGGCCACCAGAGGTTCTCCAAATTTGTTGGCGTAGTCGCTGGCGCCGTCGCTGGCCCGGATGGCAACTTCAAGGGGACGTGCAAAGGATCTTGGGTAGGGTTGGGTGGGGTCCTCCCAGGGGAGATCGTAGCCTGGGGAGGAGCCAAGGACCCAAATCTTGGGTGGGGGTCTCCAAGAGGTTGAGGAGCTCCTGGGGGTCTTTGGGTGCTCCCAAGTTGACGTTGGGCGCTCGGAAGTTGGCGTTGGGTGCTCCCAAGGGTGATCTCGGGGGCTTGGGTGGGTTGGGGGGGCCCCAAGCTTTGGGTGGGGGGTCCCTAAGGTTGGGTGAGGGTGGTCCCCAAATTTGGGTGGGGGTCTCCAATGGGTCAAGGAGCTCCAGGGGGTCTTTGGGTGGACGTTGGGTGCACCCAAGTAGGGTTTGGATTGACCCAAGTTGATGTTGGGTGCTCCCAAAGGGGACTTTGGGGTCTTGGGTGGGTTGGGAGGGTCCCATATTTGGGGTGAGGGGTCCCCAAGGTTGGTGGGGGTCCCCAAGGGGTTGAGGAGCTCCTGGGGGTCTTTGGGTGCTCCCAAGTTGACGTTGGGCGCTCGGAAGTTGGCGTTGGGCGCTCCCAAGGGTGATCTCGGGGGCTTGGGTGGGTTTGGGGGGTCCCAAGTTTTGGGTGGGGGGTCCCTAAGGTTGGTGGGGGTCTCCAAGGGGTTGAGGAGCTCCTGGGGGTCTTTGGGTGGACGTTGGGTGCACCCAAGTACAGTTTGGATTGACCCAAGTTGACCTTGGGTGCTCCCAAAGGGGACTTCGGGGTCTTGGGTGGGTTGGGTGGGTCCCATATTTGGGGTGAGGGGTCCCCAAATTTGGGTGGGGGTCTCCAAGGGGTTGAGGAGCTCCTGGGGGTCTTTGGGTGGACGTTGGGTGCACCCAAGTAGAGTTTGGATTGACCCAAGTTGGCGTTGGGTGCTCCCAAAGGGGACTTCGGGGTCTTGGGTGGGTCGGGGGGGTCCCAAATTTGGGGTGAGGGGTCCCCAAGGTTGGGTGAGGGTGGTCCCCAAATCTTGGGTGGGGGTCTCCAAGGGGTTGAGGAGCTCCTGGGGTCTTTGGGTGGATGTTGGGTGCACCCAAGTAGAGTTTGGATTGACCCAAGTTGATGTTGGGTGCTCCCAAAGGGGACTTTGGGGTCTTGGGTGGGTTGGGAGGGTCCCATATTTGGGGTGAGGGGTCCCCAAGGTTGGTGGGGGTCCCCAAGGGGTTGAGGAGCTCCTGGGGTCTTTGGGTGGACGTTGGGTGCACCCAAGTAGAGTTTGGATTGACCCAAGTTGACCTTGGGTGCTCCCAAAGGGGACTTTGGGGTCTTGGGTGGGTTGGGTGGGTCCTAAAGTTTGGGTGGGGGGTCCCTAAGGTTGGGTGAGGGTGGTCCCCAAATTTGGGTGGGGGTCTCAGAGGGGTTGAGGAGCTCCTGGGGGTCTTTGGGTGCTCCCAAGATGACGTTGGGCGCTCGGAAGTTGGCGTTGGGTGCTCCCAAGGGTGATCTCGGGGTCTTGGGTGGGTTGGGGGGGTCCCAAACTTTGGGTGGGGGGTCCCTAAGGTTGGGTGAGGGTGGTCCCCAAATTTGGGTGGGGGTCTCAGAGGGGTTGAGGAGCTCCTGGGGGTCTTTGGGTGGACGTTGGGTGCACGCAAGTAGAGTTTGGATTGACCCAAGTTGACGTTGGGTGCTCCCAAAGGGGATTCTGGGGGCTTGGGTGGGTTGGGGGGGTCCCAAATTTTGGGTGGGGGGTCCCCAAGGTTGGGCGGGGGTGGTCCCCAAATTTGGGTGGGGGTCTCCGAGGGGTTGAGGAGCTCCTGGGGGTCTTTGGGTGGACGTTGGGTGCACGCAAGTAGAGTTTGGATTGACCCAAGTTGACCTTGGGTGCTCCCAAAGGTGATTTCGGGGGCTTGGGTGGGTTGGGGGGTCCCAAGTTTTGGGTGGGGGGTCCCTAAGGTTGGGTGAGGGTGGTCCCCAAATTTGGGTGGGGGTTTGCAAGGGGTTGAGGAGCTCCTGGGGGTCTTTGGGTGGACGTTGGGTGCACGCAAGTAGAGTTTGGATTGACCCAAGTTGACGTTGGGTGCTCCCAAAGGGGACTTTGGGGTCTTGGGTGGGTTGGGAGGGTCCCATATTTGGGGTGAGGGGTCCCCAAGGTTGGTGGGGGTCCCCAAGGGGTTGAGGAGCTCCTGGGGGGTCTTTGGGTGCTCCCAAGTAGAAGTTGGGTGCTCCCAAGGTGACGTTGGGCGCTTGGAAGTTGGCGTTGGGTGCTCCCAAGGGTGATCTCGGGGTCTTGGGTGGGTTGGGGGGGTCCCAAACTTTGGGTGGGGGGTCCCCAAGGTTGGGTGGGTGGGATCTGGGTGTCTTTTGGGTGGGGGTCTCACCGGGGATGAGGAGGTTCCCAAAGCAGTACCCGGCGGTGCCGGCGATGACGTGGGCGCCTCTCCCGGTGCATTGGACGTCGCGGATGCGGCCGCCGACGCCGGTGGTGGCGCCGCTGAAGGGGGCGACGGCTTGGGAGGAGGAGGGGAAGTGACGTCATCAGCACCCAATCGACCCCACCCACCCACCCACTCAACCCCCACCCAACCCACCCGTGGGGAAGTTGTGGGTCTCGGCGGTGAAGGTGACGTGGCGGAGGTTGCGGCGTTTCTCCAAGGGGGAGGGGACAGAAGGGTCCCGGGCCCACAGGGAGGTGACAGGGGCCCCACGGATGGCACTGGAGGGGACAAGGAGGGCACCCGTGGGTGCTAGCACCCCAAAAACACCATGGGGGGGCACCCACGGGTGGCTAAACCATCGAGGAGCTTCGCGGTGGCGACAAAGATGGGGGAAAGGATCTGCCAGAACTCCATGAGAGGGGCACCCATGGGTGCTGGGACCCCAAACTTGATGTTTAGGCCCACCCATGGGTGCTGTCACCACAAAACTTGAGTTTTAGGCCCACCCATGGGTGCTGGGCCTCTAAAATTGGGTTTTTTGACCCAACCACGGGTGCTGGGCCCCAAAACTTGAGTTTTTTGGTCACCCATGGGTGCTGGGACCCCACAACCATCTCTAATGTGTCACCCATGGGTGCTTGGCTCCCAGTATTGGACTTTTCTGGGCAACCCTGGCCTGCTAGGCCCCAAAACTTGAGTTTTAGGCCCAACCATGGAGACTGGACCCCAAAACTTGAGTTTTTTGGTCACCCATGGGTGCTGGGTCCCCAGAATTTCATGGGGGGGTCACCCACGGGTGGCAGAACCAACCCTGATCATCACCCATGGGTGCTGGGCCCCCAAAATTGGGGTTTTTGGGGCAACTTTGGCTGCTGGGCCCCAAAACTTGAGGTTTAGGCCCACCCATGGGTGCTGGGCCTCTAAAACGGGGGTTTTTGACCCACCCATGGGTGCTGGGACCCAAAAACTTGAGTTTTAGGCCCACCCATGGGTGCTGGGCCTCTAAAATTGGGGGTTTTTGGGCAACTTTGGCTGCTGGGCCCCAAAACTTGAGTTTTAGGCCCAACCACAGGTGCTGGGCCCCAAAACTTGAGTTTTTTTGGTCACCCATGGGTGCTGGGACCCTAAAACTTGAGTTTTAGGCCCACCCATGGGTGCTGGGCCTCTAAAATTGGATTTTTTGACCCAACCATGGGTGCTGGGCCCCAAAACTTGAGTTTTAGGCCCAAACACGGGGACTGGGCCCCAAAACTTGAGTTTTTTGGTCACCCATGGGTGCTGGGACCCAAAACTTGAGTTTTAGGCCCACCCATGGGTGCTGGGCCTCTAAACTGGGGGTTTTAGGCCCACCCATGGGTGCTGGGACCCAAAACTTGGGTTTTAGGCCCACCTATGAGTGCTCCCACCCCATAATTGGGTTTCTGGGTGCCACCCATGGGTGCCACCCCCCCACTCCCCCCCCCCTACCCTCCCTGGGCCATTGTCCCCAAGGTGTCACCTGCTGTTGTCGGAGAACTTGATGAGGTTGTTGGGGTTGCTGCACCCATGGGTGCCCATGATGCTCTGGAGGAGGGAGCTGGGACCCTCCTGGCCTCCCAGCACCCAACGGCCCCGGAAGAACCAATGGCGGCTGTGCTCACTTGGGGACATTGGGGACACAGGGACATGGGGACATCGTGGGGACACTGGGAACACTGGGAGGTGGCATCTGGGAGGGTCTGGGGACACTGGGAGCTTTGGGGACATCATGGGGACAATGTCACCCAGGGGGGTGGCATCTGGGGGTGGCATTTGGGTGGGGGGGGTGTGGGGACATTGAGGATACTGGGAGGTGGCATCTGGGGGGGGTTGGGGACATTGGAGGCAGTTGGGGACATTGGGAGGTGGCCATGGTGGTGGCATCTGGGGGGGTTTGTGGGGGTTGGGGACACGGGGGTTGGCATCTTGGGGACATGGGGACAGGGTGGTGGCATCTGGGGGGGGGGTTGGGGATGTGGGGAGGTGGGGGGAGGGGGGATGGTGGCACTCTGGGGACATTTGGGTCACCTGTTGGACTGGGCCAGGTCAAAGAGCTCGACCGAGGTCGGGTTCCGGCCCACCCGGCGGAAGAGAGAGGTGTAGAAGTCCAGGTCCCAGGGGTCAAAGGCCAAACCTGGGGGACAGGGGTGTCCCCAAGGGTCCCCAGGGTCACCCGAGGTCACCCCAAGGTCACTCGAGGTCAAGGGGACAACGCTGTCCCCAAGGGTCCCCAAGAGAACCCAAGGATCTCCCAACCCAACACGAGGTCAAGGGGACAAAGATGTCCCCAAGGGTCACCAAGAGCCCCCAAGGATCACCAAGGGTCCCCAAGGTCACCCAAGGGTCCCCAAGTGGTCCCAAGGTCACCTGAGGTCAAGGGGACAACGCTGTCCCCAAGGGTCCCCAAGAGAACCCAAGGATCTCCCAACCCAACGCGAGGTCAAGGTGACAACGATGTCCCCAAGAGTCCCCAAGGTCACCCAAGGGTCACCCAAGTGTCCCCAAGGTCACCCAAGGGTCTCCAAGTGGTCCCAAGGTCACCTGAGGTCATGGGGACAACGCTGTCCCCAAGGGTCCCCAAGAGAACCCAAGGATCTCCCAACCCAACACGAGGTCAAGGTGACAACGATGTCCCCAAGATCACCCAAGGGTCCCCAAGGGTCACCCAAGTGTCCCCAAGGTCACCTGAGGTCACCCAAGTGTCCCCAAGGTCCCCCAAGGTCATCCAAGTGTCCCCAAACCCAACCCAAGGCGACATCGATGTCCCCAAGGGTCCCCTTGGTCACTTTGTCCCTTGATGTCCCCAACACCCCCGATGTCCCCATTGTCCCCAACGCCCCCAAAGTGTCCCCGAATGTCCCCAAGATGTCCCCAAGATGTCCCCTCCTCACCCATCTCCCTGTTGGCCTCCTCCAGGGCCTCCCGTCCCCGGCCGATGACGTCGATGGAGGTGACAGGGAGGGGACATTTGGGGACATCGAAGGTGACCAATGGGTGGGGGTAGAGCTCCTCGGTCAGGGGGTCCCCAAGGGCTTGGGACAGGAGGGACAACGTCCCCTGGGGTGGCTCTGCCTGGAACTTTGGGGACATTTGGGGACGTTTGGGGACAAAAGGACAGAAAGGGACAGAAGGCGACACGGGGGACACGGGGGGACATTTTGGGGGGAATTGGGGACGTTTGGGGACGTTTGGGGACATTGGGGACGTTGGGGACGTTGGGGACAAAGAGGAAGAAGAGGGAAATGGGGACGTTTGGGGACAACGGGGACAAAGGGAGAGGAGGGGACAATGGGGCCATTTGGGGAAAACTGGGGATTTTGGGGACATTTTGGGGACACTGGGGACAAAGGGAGAGGAGGGGACAAAAGGACACCCAGGTGACACCCAGAACCCCCCCAACAATGTCCCCAAATGGCCCCAAAACCCCCAGTTTCCCCCCAAACGTCCCCAACGCCCCCAAACCCCCCAATTTCCCCCCAATTTCCCCCAAATTGTCCCCAAATTGTCCCCAACACCCCAAATGTCCCCAAATGTCCCCTAAATGTCCCCAAATGTCCCCTAAATGTCCCCAAATTGTCCCCAAATGTCCTCAAAACCCCCAACTTCCCCCCAAACCCCCCAATTTTGT
This sequence comes from Archilochus colubris, assembly GCA_023079485.1. Classification (NCBI taxonomy): domain Eukaryota; kingdom Metazoa; phylum Chordata; class Aves; order Apodiformes; family Trochilidae; genus Archilochus; species Archilochus colubris. The sequence continues at coordinate 137,278 of JALBCY010000062.1, forward strand.
CCCCAATTTCCCCCAAATTGTCCCCAAATGTCCCCAAATTGTCCCCAACGCCCCCAAACCCCCCAATTTTCCCCCCAATTTCCCCCCAATTTCCCCCAAACTGTCCCCAAATGTCCCCAAAATGTCCCCAAATGTCCCCTAAATGTCCCCAACGCCCCCAAACCCCCCAATTTCCCCCCCAAATTGTCCCCAAATGTCCCCAAATTGTCCCCAACACCCCAAATGTCCCCAAATGTCCCCAAAATGTCCCCAAATGTCCCCAAATTGTCCCCAAATGTCCTCAAAACCCCAACTTCCCCCCAAACACCCCAATTTTGTCCCCAATTTCCCCCAAATGTCCCCAAATGTCCCCTAAATGTCCCCAATGCCCCCAAACCCCCCAATTTCCCCCAAATTGTCCCCAAATTGTCCCCAAATGTCCCCAAAATGTCCCCAACACCCCAAATGTCCCCTAAATGTCCCCAAAATGTCCCCAAATTGTCCCCAAATGTCCTCAAAACCCCCAACTTCCCCCCAAACCCCCCAATTTTGTCCCCAATTTCCCCCAAACTGTCCCCAAATGTCCCCAAATTGTCCCCAAATGTCCCCAAACTGTCCCCAAATGTCCCCAAACTGTCCCCAAATGTCCCCAAAGTGTCACCTCCAACAGGACCCTCCTGGCTCTCTCCACCCGTTTCACCCCCCCCAACCCCGCTGCCCGGCACAGGGCGACGGCGTTGGAGGAAAAGGGGGTGCAGAGCCCCAACCTGGGGGACCCCCAGAACCATCAGCACCCAAGGGACCCCCCCCAAGCACCCATGGGACCCCCCCAGCACCCAAGAGACCCCTCCCTAAACAGAGCACCCAATGGACCCCCAAAACCAGCACCCATGGAAACCCCCCTTAAATAGGACCCAAAGGACCCCCCCTCCACCCAGGGGACCCCCAAAACCAGCACCCAAGGGACCCCCCCAGCACCCAAGGGACCCCCCCCAAAACCAAACAACAAACCAAAACCACCCAAGGGACCCCAAAACTCAGAGACCCCCCCAAAAAGGGACCCATGGGACCCCCCCCAGCACCCATGGGACCCCCCCCCCAAAACCAGCACCCATGAGACCCCCCCCTTAAAAGGGACCCATGGGACCCCCCCACGCATGGGTGCCCCCCCCCCAAACAGCACCCAAGGGACCCCCCCAGCACCCAAGGGACCCCCAAAACCAGCACCCATGGGACCCCCCCAAAAAGGGACCCATGGGACCCCCCAGCACCTATGGGACCCCCCATGGGACCCCCAGCACTCATGGGTGCCCCCCAAACAGCACCCATGGGACCCCCAAACTCTGGGACACCCCCCCCCCAAAAATAAATCAGCACCCATGGGACCCCCCCTTAAAAAGGACCCATGGGACCTCCCCCCACTCATGGGACCCCCCCCAAACAGCACCCATGGGATCTCCCCTCCACCCAAGGGACCCCCAATCAGCACCCATGGGACCCCCCCCCAAAACCAGCACCCATGAGACCCCCCCTTAAAAGGGACCCATGGGACCCCCCCCACGCATGGGTACCCCCCCCCAAACAGCACCCATGGGACCCCCAAACTCTGGGACACCCCCCCCCCCAAAAATAAATCAGCACCCATGGGACCCCTCCCCCAAGAACAGCACCCAAGGGACCCCCCCAGCACCCAGAGACCCCCTCAAAAGGGGACCCCCCCAAAAAGGGACCCATGGGACCCCCCAGCACCCATGGGTGCCCCCCCTTAAAAAGGACCCATGGGACCCCCCCCACGCATGGGACCCCCCCAGCACTCATGGGTGCCCCCCCCCAAACAGTACCCATGGGACCCCCAAAACCAGCACCCAAGGGACCCCCCCCACGCATGGGTGCCTCCCCCGGAACAGCACCCATGGGACCCCCCCCTTAAAAAGGACCCATAGGACCCCCCCACTCATGGGTGCCCCCCCCCAAACTGCACCCAAGGGACCCCCCCAGCGCCCAGAGACCCCCCCAGAAAGGGACCCCCCCAAAAAGGGACACATGGGAACCCCCCAGCACCCATGGGACCCCCCCCCAAAACCAGCACCCATGGGACCCCCCCTTAAAAAGGACCCAGGGGACCCCCCCCCACTCATGGGTGCCCCCCCCCCAAACAGCACCCAAGGGACCCCCACAGCACCAAGAGACCCCCCCAAAAGGGGACCCCCCCAAAAGAGGACCCCCCCAAAAAGGGACCCAAGGGAACCCCCCCAGCACCCATGGGACCCCCCCCCCAAAACAGCACCCATGGGACCCCCCCTTAAAAAGGACTCATGGGACCCCCCCACTCATGGGTGCCCCCACCCCCAAACAGCACCCATGGGACCCCCCCCCAAAAGCAGCACCCAAGGTACCCCCACAGCACCAAGAGACCCCCCCAAAAGGGGACCCCCCCAAAAAGGGACCCATGGGACCCCCCCCCCCAAAAAGAGCACCCAAGGGACCTCCCCCAGCACCCATGGGTGCCCCCCCCCCTTACCTGGGTCCGATCTCCAGCAGGAGGTGGGGGCTTTGGGGTGGGGGGGTGAGGAAACTTTGGGTCCCCACTTCCCCCTCCCCCCCCCCCTCACCAAGCCCACAATTCCCGGGGGGGGTCCCCAAAATCCACCTGAGGATCTCAAGGTCCCGGGGGGTTGGGGGGACCCCCCCTGGCACCCAAAAAAAAAAGAAAAAACAAATTAAAAAATGAAAAAAAAAAATTTCAAATCAGCACCCAAAAAATTTTCCAGCACCCAAAGGACCCCCCCAGGACCCCAAAAAACCTCCCCGGGACCCTAAAAAACGAAATCAGCACCCAAAAAAACCCCCAGAACCCCAAAAATTCCCCAAATTTTTCCAAATTTGAAAATTTTAAAATTTTTTTGGAAAATTTTTCAAATTTTTTCCCAATTTTTTCCAAATTTTTTCCCAATTTTTTCCCAATTTTTTCCAATTTTTCCAACATCCCCAAAAACCTCCCCAAAGTTCTTCAAATGTCTCCAAAAGGTCCCAAAACACCCCAAAAATTCCCCAGATTTTCCGAATTTTCCAAATTTTAAAATTGTCAAATTTTTTTGGAAATTTTTTCAAATTTCTCCCGAATTTTTTTCCCAATCTTTCCAAATTTTTTCAACGTCCCCAAAAACCTCCCCAAAGTTCTTCAAATGTCTCCAAAACCTCCCAAAACACCCCAAAAATTTCCCAAATTTTCCCCAGATTTTTCCAAAATTTTTTGAAATTTTTTGAAATTTTTTTCGAATTTTTTCCAAATTTTTTCCAATTTTTTTCCCAATTTTTTCCCAATTTTTTTCCAAATTTTTCAACCTCCCCAAAGTTCTTCAAATGTTCCCAAAAACTCCCAAAACACCCCAAAAATTTCCCAAATTTTTCCAAATTTTTTTCCAATTTTTTCCAAATTTTTCCAAATTTTTTTGGAAATTTTTCCCAAATTTTTCCCATTTTTTTTCCCATTTTTCAACCTCCCCAAAGTTCTTCAAATGTCCACAAAAGCTCCCAAAACAACCCAAAAATTTCCCAAAATTTTCCCAAATTTTTTTCCAAATTTTTGCTAAAATTTTCCAAAATTTTTTTCAAATTTTTTCCAAATTTTTTCCGATTTTTTCCCAATTTTTTTTCCAAATTTTTTCAACCTCTCCAAAGTTCGTCAAATGTCTCCAAAACCTCCCAAAACACCCGAAAAAATTTCCCAAATTTTTCCAAATTTTTTTCCAATTTTTTCCAAATTTTTCCCAAAATTTTCCAAAATTTTTCCAAATTTTTTTCAAATTTTTTCCAATTTTTTTCCCAATTTTTTTCCCATTTTTTCAACCTCCTCAAAGTTCTTCAAATGTCTCCAAAACCTCCCAAAACACCCCAAAAATTCCCCAAATTTTTTCCAATTTTTTTTCCAATTTTTTCCAAATTTTCCCAAATTTTTTTCCAATTTTTTTCCAAATTTTTTCAACCTCCCCAAAGTTCTTCAAATGTTCCCAAAAGCTCCCAAAACACCCCCAAAATTTCCCAAAAATTTCCCAAATTTTCCCCAAATTTTTCCAAATTTTTTTCCAAATTTTTCCCAATTTTTTCCAAATTTTTCCCAATTTTTTTTCCATTTTTTTTTCCAAATTTTTTCAACCTCCCCAAAGTTTTTCAAATGTTCCCAAAACCTCCCAAAACACCAAAAAAATTTCCTAAATTTTTTCCAATTTTTTACCCAAATTTTTTCAAATTTTTTCCAAATTTTTTTTGAAATTTTTCCTAATTTTTTTCCTTTTTTTTTCCAAATTTTTTCAACCTCCCCAAAGTTCTTCAAATGCTCCCAAAAACTCCCAAAACACCCCAAAATTTTCCCAAATTTTTTTCCAAATTTTTTTCCAAATTTTTCCCAAAATTTTCCAAAATTTTTTCAAATTTTTTCCAAATTTTTTCCAATTTTTTTCCCAATTTTTTTCCCATTTTTTCAACCTCCCCAAAGTTTTTCAAATGTTCCCAAAACCTCCCAAAACACCAAAAAAATTTCCTAAATTTTTTCCAATTTTTTACCCAAATTTTTTCAAATTTTTCTAAAATTTTTTTCACATTTTTTCCAATTTTTTTCCAATTTTTTCCCAATTTTTTTCCAAATTTTTCCAACGTCCCCAAAGTTCTTCAAATGCTCCCAAAAACTCCCAAAACACCAAAAAAATTTCCCAAATTTTTCCAAATTTTTTTTCCAAATTTTTCCAAATTTTTTTGGAAATTTTTCCCAAATTTTTCCCATTTTTTTCCCATTTTTTCAACCTCCCCAAAGTTCTTCAAATGTCTCCAAAAGCTCCCAAAACAACCCCAAAATTTCCCAAAATTTTCCCAAATTTTTTTCTAAATTTTTCCCAAAATTTTCCAAAATTTTTTCAAATTTTTTCCAAATTTTTTCCAATTTTTTTCCCAATTTTTTCCCAATTTTTTCAACCTCCCTAAAGTTCTTCAAATGTTCCCAAAAGCTCCCAAAACACCCCAAAAAATTCCCCAAATTCTTTTTAATTTTTTCCAAATTTTTCCAAATTTTTTTCCAAATTTTTTTCAAATTTTTCCGAATTTTTTCCCAATTTTTTTTCCATTTTTTTTCCAAATTTTTTCAACCTCCCCAAAGTTCTTCAAATGTTCCCAAAAGCTCCCAAAACACCCCAAAAATTTCCCAAATTTTTCCAAATTTTTTTCCAATTTTTTCCAAATTTTTCCAAATTTTTTTGGAAATTTTTCCCAATTTTTTCCCAATTTTTTTCCCATTTTTTCAACCTCCCCAAAGTTCTTCAAATGCTCCCAAAAACTCCCAAAACACCCCAAAAATTCCCCAAATTTTTTCCAATTTTTTTTCCAAATTTTTCCAAATTTTTTTTGGAAATTTTTCCCAAATTTTTCCCATTTTTTTTCCCATTTTTTCAACCTCCCCAAAGTTCTTCAAATGTCTCCAAAACCTCCCAAAACACCCCAAAAATTTCCCAAAATTTTCCCAAATTTTTCCCCAAAATTTTCCAAATTTTTTTCAAATTTTTTCCAATTTTTTCCGAATTTTTTTCCCAAATTTTTCTCAATTTTTTCAACCTCCCCAAAGTTCTTCAAATGCTCCCAAAAACTCCCAAAACACCCCAAAAATTCCCCAAATTTTTTCCAAATTTTTTTCCAATTTTTTTCCAAATTTTTTCAACCTCCCCAAAGTTCTTCAAATGTCTCCAAAACCTCCCCAAACACCCCAAAAATTTCCTAAATTTTTTCCAATTTTTTTCCCAAATTTTCCCCAAATTTTTCCAAAATTTTTCCAAATTTTTTTCAAATTTTTTCCAATTTTTTTCCCAATTTTTTTTCCACTCTTTCCCAAATTTTTTTAACCTCCCCAAAGTTCTTCAAATGTCTCCAAAATCTCCCAAAACACCCCAAAAATTTCCCAAAAATTTCCCAAAATTTCCAAAATTTTCCCAAATTTTCCCCAATTCTCCCCAAAACGCCCCCAAATCGTCCCCTCCCCCATTACCTTCCCAGCCCAGGTAGTAGCAGAGCTCCCAGGTGACAGCGGTGACATCGGGTGCCACCCCCAGGGCCACCCTCAGGGGGGACCCCAAAACCCCCCCGGTTCTTTCGGGGGGCCCCGGCCGGACGTAAAATCGCAGCAGCTGCATCTGAAGGGGGGGGAGGGGGGGGGAGGTTTTGGGGTCCCCCCCAACGATTTGGGGACACCCCAAACCCCAAAGAACCCCCCCAAAAAATGGGGGGACCCCAAAACTTGGGGAACCCCAAAAGAAGCACCCAAAAACTTGGGGACCCCGCCGAAATAAATTGGGGGGACCCCAAAACTTGGGGACCCCCCCAAAATCAGGACCCAGAACCCCCCCCGGACACCCCAAAACTTGGGGAACCCCCAAAACCCATTTTGGGACCCAAAACCTGATGGGGACACCCCAAAAAATGAGGACCCCGAGACCCCAAAATTGGGGGACCCCAAAACTTGGGACCCAAATCCCCCCCCCCGGGGACCCCAAAACTTGGGGATCCCCCCAAAATCTGGCACCAAACCCACCCAGAGACCCTGAAATTTGGGGGTCCCCAAGATTTTAGGACCCCAAAAGCTCGGGGACCCCAAATTTGGGACCCAAATCCCCTCCTGGAACCCCAAAATTTGGAATTTTCCCAAATTTGGGACCCAAAATTCGGGGAACCCCAAAAATTCGGGACCAAACCCACCCAGGAGACCCCGAAATTTGGGGTCCCCCAAGATTTTAGGACCCCAAATTCGGGGACCCCAAAATTTGGGACCCAAATCCCCTCCTGGAACCCCAAAACTTGGGAATTCTGGAAAATTTTCGACCTTGGGACCCCAAAATTTGGAATTTCCCCAAATTTGGGACCCTGGAACCCCAAAATTTGGGAATTCTGCAAAATTTGGGACCTTGGGAGCCCAAATTTTTGGGAATTCCCCCAAATTCGGGACCAAACCCACCCAGGAGACCCCAATATTTGGGGGTCCCCCAAGATTTTAGGACCCCAAATTCAGGCACCCCAAAATTTGGGACCCAAATCCCCCCCTGGGACCCCAAAGTTTGGGGGTCCCCCAAGAATTCCCATCCTGGGACCCCAAAACTTGGGAATTCCCCCCAAATTCAGGACCCAGAACCCCCCCGGGACCCCCAAACCCAACCCCTCCCTCCCTTCTGACGTCACCAGAGGGGGGGGTCCCCCCATTGGTGACGTCACTCCAAGGGGTCCCCTCCACGTGGCCGCCCCACGTGGGGCGCCCCCCCAAAATAACATTGGGTGGGTGGGGGTTGGGGTGCCCCCCGCTGTGTGACGTCACGTGACGTCATGGGACCCCCCAAAATCCCTCCCCCCCCCCCCCCCTTCTACCTCGCGTGCCGGAGGCGCCGGATTTTGGAAGTGGGCGTGGCCGGAAGTGGGCGGGATAGAAGAAGGAAGTGGGTGGGGGGAGTTGCCGGAAGTGGGTGGGAGGAGGTGCCGGAAGTGGGTGGGGGGTGTTGCCGGAAGTGGCGGAAAGTAGGGGAAAGGTCGTGGGTGACGTCATAAGTGACGTCACAGGGGGGAAGGGATGAGGAAAAGCCCCAATTTTTTGTTTTATTTTTTAGAATTTTTATTTTTTTTTTAATTGCCAAAAAAAAATCCCCAAATTGTCCCAAAATGTCCCCAAAATCCCCAGAATGTCCCCAAAATGTCCCCAAATCCCCAAATGTCCCAAATTGTCCCCAATTTTCCCCAAAAATGTCCCCAAAATGTCCCCAAAACCCAAAAATATCCCCAAAATGTCCCCAAAATCCCCAAATTGGCCCCAAATGTCCCAAATTCTCCCCAAATGGCCCCAAATGGCCCCAAAATGGCCCCAAATCTCCCCAAAAATGTCCCCAAATGCCCCAAAAATGTCCCCAATGTCCCCAAATATCCCAAAATCCCCCAAACTTCCCCCAAAATGTCCCCAACACCCAATACGTCCCCAAAATGTCCCCAATTTGCCCCAAATGTCCCAAAATCCCCAGATTTTTCCCCAAAATGTCCCCAACGTCCCCTTGTGACCATTTTGGGGCGATTTGGGGCCATTTTGGGGCCCTCAGATGCTGACGCTCTCCTGGCAGACTTGGGGGTCCAGGTAGGGGTAAGGAAGCTCCAGGGTTCGGTTCCGGGCCTGGATCCGTTGGGAGATGGTGGCCAAACGGGCCCTGAAGGTGGCCACAAGCTCCCTGGCAGCCTCCCCGGTCAGGAGGTCTTGGTCGCGGGTCCCCAAAGGACGCTGGGAAAAAGGGGGCACCCATGGGTGACCAAAAAAACCAAGTTTGGGGGCCCAGCACCCATAGTTGGACCTAAAACTCAAGTCTGGGGGCCCAGCACCCAGGGTTGGGCCAAAACACATGATTTTTGGGTCCCAGCACCCAAGGGTGGGCCTAAAAAAACCAAGTTTGGGGGCCCAGCACCCAGGGTTGGGCCTAAAACTCAAGTTTGGAGGCCCAGCACCCATAGTTGGGCCTAAAACTCAAGTTTGGAGGCCCAGCACCCATAGTTGGGCCTAAAACTCAAGTTTGGAGGCCCAGCACCCATAGTTGGGCCTAAAACTCAAGTTTGGAGGCCCAGCACCCAGGGTTGGGCCAAAAAACATGATTTTTGGGTCCCAGCACCCAAGGGTGGGCCTAAAACTCAAGTTTGGAGGCCCAGCACCCAGGGTTGGGCCAAAAAACATGATTTTTGGGTCCCAGCACCCAAGGGTGGGCCTAAAACTCAACTTTGGAGGCCCAGCACCCATGGGTGGGCCTAAAACTCAAGTTTGGAGGCCCAGCACCCAGGGTTGGGCCTAAAACTCAAGTCTGGGGGCCCAGCACCCAGGGTTGGGCCAAAAAACACGATTCTTGGGTCCCAGCACCCATGGGTGGGCCTAAAAACCAAGTTTGGAGGCCCAGCACCCAGGGTTGGGCCTAAAACTCAAGTTTGGAGGCCCAGCACCCAGGGTTGGGCCAAAAAACACGATTTTTGGGTCCCAGCACCCATGGGTGGGCAACACAAATCGAGTTTTGGGGTCCAGCACCCAGAGGAGACCAAAAAAACCAAGTTTTGGGGCCCAGCACTCATGGGTGGGCCTAAAATCGAGTTTTGGGGCCTAGCACCCAGAGTTGACAAAAAAACCCAAGTTTTGGGGTCCCAGCACTCATGGGTGACGATCAGGATTGGTTCTACCACCCATGAGTGACCCCCCCCAGGAAATATTGGGGCCCAGCACCCATGGGTGGGCCTAAAAACCAAGTTTTGGGGCCTAGCACCCATGGTTGGGCCTAAAACTCAAGTTTTGGGGTCTCAGCACCCATGGGTGACACAAAAGGGGTCCTGGGGGTCCCAGCACCCATGGGTGCCACTCACCGGGTCCCCCCCCTCGTAGCTGACGACGCTGAGGAGGGCCCAGAGGGCGCCGGTGGCCGCGGGGGAGGGCAGGGTGGCCATGAAAAGTTCTTGGGTGGCCTCTTCCTTGCTCTTGGGTGGGGGTCTCCGAAGGGTCCCGGGGGTGTTGGGCATCCAGGCGGCGTAGTCAAACTGGGTGGGGGAGGGGAAGGGGCACCCAGTGGGTGCAGGGCCCAACGTTGGGCACCGGAGGTCGGCGGGGCACTCAAAATGGCCGACGAGGTAACCAAGATGGCCCCAAATGTCCCCAAAACGCCCCCGAAATTGCCCCAATTTTTTCTGACTTTCTTCTGAGTTTTTTCAAACGTCCCCAAAGTGTCCCCAAGGTGTCCCCAAGGTGTCCCCAAGGTGTCCCCAAGGTCCCCAAAGTGTCCCCAAAGTGTCCCCAAAGTCCCCAAAATGCCCCAAAATTTCCCCAAATTTTTTCCAATTTTTTCCAAACTTTTTCAAACGTCCCCAAAGTGTCCCCAAGGTGTCCCCAAAGTGTCCCCAAGGTGTCACCTGCCCACTGTTGACGGCCGCGTGCCGGGCGGAGCAGCAGAAGATGATGGCGGAAAGGAACTGAACGAGGACCCCGCGGTGACACAGGCGGGAGGGGAACCCTGGGAGGGGACACGGAGGGGACAACGGGGGGGGACAATTTGTCCCACGCACCCCCAGATGTCCCCTCACCCCCCAATGTCCCCAAAATGTCCTCAAAATGTCCCCAAAATGTCCCCGTTTTTTTCCAGTTGTTTCAAATGGCCCCAAAATGGCCCCAAGAGCCACCAAGTTAGTTCAGATGTCCCCAAATTGTTCCCAGATGTCCCCAGATGTCCCCAAAGTGTCCCCACTCACCACTCAGGGGGTTCCCCAGCACCCCCATCCTGTAGATCTCCCCCACCCATTCCTGCAGCTCCGGATCCTCCTGAACTTCCCGGTCCTCCCGGTAATGGAGAGCGACCACGCCCTGCACCAAACTGGGACAAACGGGGGGACACACCAGTGACACCAGTGTCCCCCAGTGTCCCCAAGGACCCCCATGTACACCAGTCCCCAATGTCCTCAAATGGCCCCAAATCCCCAGTTTTCCCCCAAATGTCCCCAACGCCACCACTGTCCCCAATGTCCCCACGCCACCATGTCCCCAGTGTCCCCAAGTGTCCCCAGGTGTCACCAGTGTCCCCCAATGTCCCCCCTGACCCCCATGTACACGAGTCCCTGATGTCCCCAATGTCCCCAAATCCCCATCCCCAAATGTCCCCAATGTCCCCAACGCCACCAATGTCCCCAGTGTCCCCAAGTGTCCCCAGGTGTCACCAGTGTCCCCCAGTGTCCCCCCTGACCCCTCTGTACATGAGTCCCTGATGTCCCCAATGTCCCCAAATGTCCCCAAAATCCCCAGTTTTCCCCCAAATGTCCCCAACGCCACCGATGTCCCCAATGTCCCCAAGCCACCATGTCCCCAGTGTCCCCAAGTGTCCCCAGGTGTCACCAGTGTCCCCCAGTGTCCCCCCTGACCCCTCTGTACATGAGTCCCTGATGTCCCCAATGTCCCCAAATGTCCCCAAAATCCCCAGTTTTCCCCCAAATGTCCCCAACGCCACCGATGTCCCCAATGTCCCCAAGTGTCCCCACACCACCCCCACCCCCCACCCCCACAACCCACCCCAACCCCAAACCCCAAACCCCACCCCCAAACCCCAACCACCACCCCCAACCCCACCCACCACCCCAACCCCAACCCCACACCACCCCCACCCCCCACCCAACACACCCATGTCCCCAATGTCCCCAAATGTCCCCAAAATCCCCAGTTTTCCCCCAAACCCCAACCCACCACCCCAACCCCAACCCCACACCACCCCCACCCCCCACCCCAACACACCCACCCCAACCCCAAAACCCCACCCCCAAACCCCAACCCCCCAACCCCAACCCCAACCCCAACCCCACCCACCCCACCCAAATGTCCCCAATGTCCCCAACCCCATTATTCCCATTACCCCCATTGTCCCCAATGTCCCCAAATGTCCCCAAATCCCCAACTTCCCCCCAACACCCCAAACGTCCCCATTGTCCCCAGATGTCCCCAAACGTCCCCAAAGTGTCCCCTTTACCCCTCGATGGCCTCCCAGATCTCCAGAGCGTCCTGGGCGTAGTGGTAGTTGGGGACATTGGTGACACCTCTGTCCTCCAGGTCCTCGGGGACACAAAAGTCCCGGAACCTCAGGGCTGTCACCCCCCGGGCCACCAACTCCAGGGTCCCCTCCCTCCCCACCGCCGTCGCCTGGGGACAAGGAGGCCACCAAGGGTCAGGGGACAAGGAGGGGGACACCAAAGTGACACCAAAGTGACACCAAAGGTGGCCCAGGTGACACCAAGGGGACATTGAGGAGACCCAAGGGTCAGGGGACAATGAGGGGGACACTTGGGGACAATGAGGAGGACACTTGGGGACAACGAGGGGGACCCAAAGTGACACCAAGGAGGACCCAAGGGGACATCGAGGGGACCCAAGAGTAGGGGACACCCAAGGGGACACTTGGGGACAATGAAGGGGACACCAAGGGTGGCCCAGGCGACACCAAGAAGGACCCAAGGGGACACTGAGGGGACCCAAGGGTCAGGGGACACCCATGGGGACACTTGGGGACAATGAGAGGGACCCAAGATGACACCAAGAAGGACCCAAGGGTCAGGGGACACCCCAGGGGACACCAAAGTGACACCAAAGGTGGCCTAGGTGACACCAAGGAGGACCCAAAGGGACCCAAAAGGGTCCAAGTGACACCAAGGGGACACTTGGGGACAATGAAGGGGACATCAAGGGTGGCCCAGGTGACACCAAGAAGGAGCCAAGGGGACATTGAGGGGACCCAAGGGTCAGGGGACACCCCGGGGGACACTTGGGGACAGCGAGGAGGACCCAAGGTGACACCAAGAAGGACCCAAAGGGACCCAAAAGGGTCCAAGTGACACCAAGAGGACACTTGGGGACATTAAGGGGACGCAAGGTGACACCAAGAAGGACCCAAGGGGACCCAAGGGGACATCGAGGGGACCCAAGGGGACACCAAGGGTCAGGGGACACCCAGGGGGACACTTGGGGACAATGATGGGGACACCAAAGGTGGCCCAGGTGACACCAAGAAGGACCCAAGGGGACATCAAGGGGACCCAAATAAGGGGACACCCAGGGGGACACTTGGGGACAATGAGAGGGACCCAAAGTGACACCAAGAAGGACCCAAAGGGACATGAGGGGACCCAAGGGTCAGGGGACAATGAGGGGACACCAAAGTGACACCAAAGGTGGCCCAGGTGACACCAAGGGGGACCCAAGTGGATCCAAGGGGACACCAAGGGGACCCAAGGGTCAGGGGACAGTGAGGGGGACACTTGGGGACAATGAGGGGGACCCAAAGTGACACCAAAGGTGGCCCAGGTGACACCAAGGAGGACCCAAAGGGACCCAAAAGGGTCCAAGTGCCACCAAGGGGACAATTGGGGACATTAAGGGGACACAAGGTGACACCAAGAAGGACCCAAGGGGACATTGAGGGGACCCAAGAGTAGGGGACACCCATGGGGACACTTGGGGACAATGAAGGGACCCAAGGTGACACCAAGAAGGACCCAAAGGGACCCAAAAGGGTCCAAGTGACACAAAGGGGACGCTTGGGGACAATGAAGGGGACATCAAGGGTGGCCCAGGTGACACCAAGAAGGACCCAAGGGGACACCAAGGCCACAAAGGGTCCAAGTGCCACCCAGGGGGAGCCAGGAGTCCAAATGCCACCAAGGGTGACACCGGGGGTCCAGGTGACACCAAGGGGGACCCAAGTGACCCAATGCCACCCACGGGGACCCAGGTGCCACCCCAGGTGACCCCAGTGTCCCCAAGCTGACCTGATCGATGATGCCACCGGGGTTGAGCAGCGTTTCCCGGGCCAGGATGTTGATGTGGAAAGTGAAACGGAAGTGGGGGAGCAGGAGCTGGGGACATCGGGGACATCGGGGACAATGGGGACATCAGGGACATTGGGGACATCGGGGACATCGGGGGTGTTGGGGACATTTTGGGGGAAATTGGGTATTTGGGACATTTGGGGACATTGGGGACACACGTACGTGGGGGTCAAGGGGGACATTGGGGACAGTGGTGACACTTGGGGACATTCGGGGTGTTGGGGACGTTGGGGACATCGGGGACAATGGGAAGTTGGGGACAATGGGGACGTTGGGGGCGTTGGGGACATTTTGGGGAAAACTGGGGATTTTGGGACATTTGGGGACATTGGGGACAGGCGTACATGGGGGTGAGGGGGGACACTGGGGGACACTGGTGACACTTGGGGACATTGGGGGTGTTGGGGACATTGAGGACATTGGGGACATTGGGGACATTGGGGACAATGGGGACGTTGGGGGTGTTGGGGGTGTTGGGGAGGTTGGGGACATTTTGGGGGAAATTGGGGATTTTGGGACATTTGGGGACATTGGGGACAGGTGTACATGGGGGTCAAGAGGGACACTGGGGGATATTGGGGGACACTGGTGACACCTGGGGACATTGGGGACATTGGGGACATTGGGGACAATGGGGACGTTGGGGGTGTTGGGGACGTTGGGGACATTTTGGGGGAAATTGGGGATTTTGGGACATTTGGGGACATTGGGGACAGGCGTACATGGGGGTGAGGGGGACACTGGGGGACACTGGTGACACTTGGGGACATTGGGGGTGTTGGGGACATTGGGGACAATGGGGACATTGGGGAAAAGTGGGGATGTTGAGGACATTGGGGACATTGGGGGAATTGGGGACATTTTGGGGAAAATTGGGGATTTTGGGACATTTGGGGACGTTGGGGACACACGTACGTGGGGGTCAAGGGGGACATTGGGGACAGTGGTGACACTTGGGGACATTGGGGACATTGGGGATGATGGGGACAATGAGGGAATCGGGGGCCATTTGGGGGCATTCGGAGGCGTCAGGGCCGGGCGTACAGGGGGGTTGTTGGGGACACTTGGGGACACTTGGGGACAACGTCACCCACCTGGTAGACGGGGTGGGCGGTGGGGAGGCGATGGGTGGCGAGGGCGAAGACCTCGGGGAGGAAGTGGGTGTGGAGGAGGTGGCAGAGGATCTCGTGATGGGTGAAATGGGCCCCGCGCACCCAGAGCTTGGCCAAGGCCCAGGCCCAGGGAGGGTCCCCGGGGGTGAAGATGGGGACATCGGGCCCGGGGTGTTGGGACAGCTGGGAGGGGACAGGAGAGAGGGGGGGACAGTGAGAGGTGACAATGGGATGGGGGGGTTGGGGACATTGGGGGCAATGGGGGCGTTGGGGACGTTTGGGGACATTTGGGGACAAAGGGGTGACAAAGCGAGAAGGTGACAAAGTGACAGGTGACAAGGGGAGAGGGTGACAAAGAGACAAAGGGGTGACAAAAGGTGACAAAGGGGACAGGGTGACAAAGTGATGAAGTGACAATGTGACAGAAGGGTGACAACGGTGACAAAGAGGTGACAAGGTGACAAAGGGGTGAGCAAAGGTGACATAAAGGTGACAAAGGGGGACAAAAAAGAGACAGAAGGGGACCAAGAGACAATGTGACAGAAAGGTGACAAAGGGGTGACAAAAGGTGACAAGAGGTGACAGAGGTGACAAAGGTGTCAAAAGGGGACAAAGACACAGAAGGGTGACAAAGAGAGAGGGTGACAAGGTGACAGAGGGTGACAAAGGGGTGACAAAGTGACAGGTGACAAAGTGACAGGAAGGTGACAAGCTGAGAGGGTGACAAAGTGACAAAGGGGTGACAAGGTGACAAAAGGTGACAACGTGACAGAGGGGGAGAAAAGGGAGGGAAAAAGGGGACAAAACGACAGAAGGTGACAAAGTGACAACGTAACAGAAGGTGACAAGAGGTGACAGAGGTGACAAAGGGGGACAAAGAGACAGAAGGTGACAAAGAGAGAGGGTGACGGGTGACAAGGTGACAGAGGGTGACAAAGGGGTGACAAAGGGGTGACAAAGTGACAGGAAGGTGACAAGCTGAGAGGGTGACAAAGTGGCAAAGGGGTGACAAAGGGGGGACAAGGTGACAAAAGGTGACAAAATGACAGGAAGGTGACAAGGTGAGAGGGTGAAAAAGGGGTGACAAAAGGTGACAATGTGACACAAGGGTGACAAAAGGGGAGAAAAGGGAGAGAAAAAGGGGACAAAACGACAGAAGGTGACAAAGTGACAACGTGACAGAAGGTGACAAGAGGTGACTAAAGGTGACAAAAAGGTGACAAGAGGTGACAAGAGGTGACAAGAGGTGACAAAGGTGACAAATGTCCCCACCTGGATGGCGAGGGGCAGGAGGAGCCCCTGGGGGTTGAGCCAGAGCAGGCAGAGGGGGGCGGCGAGGAACTGGGGTTCCCCCGAGATGGAGCCGGTGGGGATCCCGTCCAGGATGGAATAATCAGCCAGGAAGAGCCGGGAAGCCTGGGAAAAGGGGGAATTCCCCAAAAAAACCCAAAAGTTGGGAATTTTCCCCCAAAAGTTGGGAAAAAAACACCCAAAATCGGAGGGAAAATGGCAGCAGGGAATCATAGAATCATAGAATTAGCCGGGTTGGAAGGGACCTCAGAGATCATCGAGTCCAACCCTTGACCCACCGGAGCAGTTGCTAGACCATGGCACTGAGTGCCACATCCAGTCTTTTTTTAAATGTCTCCAGGGACGGAGAATCCACCACCTCCCCGGGCAGTCCATTCCATAGCCTAATCACCCTCTCCGTGAAGAAATTCTTTCTAATATCTAACCTAAACCTCCCCTGGCACAACTTAAGACTGTGTCCTCTTGTCTTGTTGAAGGTCGTCTGTGAAAAGAGTCCAGTTCCCACCTCGCTACAGCCTCCTTTCAGGTAGTTGTAGACAGCAATGAGGTCTCCCCTGAGCCTCCTCTTCTTCAGGCTGAACAGCCCCAGCTCTCTCAGCCTCTCCTCATAGGGCCTGTGCTCGAGTCCCTTCACCAGCCTGGTTGCCCTCCTTTGGACCTGTTCCAGGACCTCTACATCCTTCTTAAACTGAGGGGCCCAGAACTGGACACAGGACTCAAGCTGTGGCCTCACCAGGGCTGAGCACAGGGTCAGAATCCCTTCCCTGGACCTGCTGGCCACGCTGTTCCTGATCCAGGCCAGGATGCCATTGGCCTTCTTGGCCACCTGGGCACACTGCTGGCTCATGTTCAGCTTCCTGGCAATCCAGACTCCCAGGTCCCTTTCTGCCTGGCTGCTCTCCAGCCACTCTGTGCCCAGCCTGGAGCTCCCCATGGGGTTGTTGTGGCCAAAGTGCAGGACCCGGCACTTGGAATGTTGAACCTCATCCCATTGGGATCAGCCCAACTCTCCAACCTCCTGTCAGGGAGCTGCAGAGAGTGATGAGGTCTCCCCAGAGCCTCAACACCCCCAGCTCCCTCAGCCCTTCCTCACAGGATCTCTGCTGGATCCCTTCCCCAGCCCAGTTCCCTCTCTTGGACCTCCAGCTCCTTCCTGAGCTGAGGGGCCCAGAACTGGACACAGGACTCAAGCTGTGGCCTCACCAGGGCTGAGCACAGGGTCAGAATCCCTTCCCTGGACCTGCTGGCCACGCTGTTCCTGATCCAGGCCAGGATGCCATTGGCCTTCTTGGCCACCTGGGCACACTGCTGGCTCATGGTCACCTTCCAGGTCCCTTTCTGCCACTCTGGAGCTCCCCATGGGGTTGTTGTGTTGAACCTCATCCTGTTGGAATCATCCCAACTCTCCAGTCTCTCCAGGTCCCTCTGCAGAGCCCTCCTGCCTTCCAGCTGATCCACACTGCCCCCAGCTTGGGCTCATCTGCTAATTAATTAATTATGGACTCAATCCCCTCATCTCAATCATCACTAAAGACACTGAACAGCACTGGGCCCAACACTGATCCCTGGGGGACACCACAGCCGCCATTTTGGACACCACAGCCGCCATTTTGATGCCGCCCCGTTCAGCACCACTCTCTGGGCCCGTTCCAGCAGTTCCTGACCCAGCACAGGGAAGGAGGCCCTGAGGAAAAACCTCCTGGGAATGGGGAAAGGGGGAGCAGAAAGTTGGGAATTCCTGAGGGGAAATGGGAAAAGGCAAAAAAAATGGGAATTCAACCCAAAAATTGGGGAAAAATGAAAAAAATTGGGGAAAAACACACAAAAAAAGGGGGAAAAACGAAGGAAATTGGGGGAAAACGAGAAAATTGGGGAAAAAACCCCGAAAATTGGGAAATATCCTCAAAAAATTGGGAAATATCCCCAAAAGTTGGGAATTCACCAAAAAAAATGGGGAAAACCACAAAAATTGGGGAAAAAACCGAAAAAAAATGGGGAAAAACAAAAAAAATTGGGGTAAAAACACAAAAATTGGGGAAAAAACACAAAAATTGGGGAAAAAAAAACAAAATATGGGGAAAAAACCCTAAAAATGGGGAAAAAACCCAAAAAATGGGGAAAAAACCAAGAAATTGGGGAAAACCCAAAAATGGGGAAAAAAACCCCAAAATTGGGGAAGAAACAAAAAAAAAATGGGGAAAAAAGCAAAAAAATTGGGGGAAAAAACCAAAAATTGGGAAAAAACAAAAAAAATGGGGGAAAAAAACCAAAAATTGGGGAAAAAAACCAAAAATTGGGAAAAAACCCAAAAATTGGGAAAAAAACCAAAATAATGGGGAAAAAACCCCAAAAAAGGGGGAAAAACACCCAAAAAATGGGGAAAAAACCTGAAAATGGGGAAATATCCCCAAAAGTTGGGAATAAAAACCCCAAAATTGGGGAAAAAAACCAAAAATGGGAAAAAACCCCAAAAATGGGAATCCCCTCCCCCCCCAAAACTGGGAAATCCCCCAAAAAAGCCCCTTGGGAACCCCCACTGTACCCCCAAACCTTGGGGGTCCCCCAAACCCCACAACCCCCCCCCAACCTCTTGGGGTCCCCCCCATTTATTGGGGTCCCCCCCCCATTTTGGGGTCCCCCCTTTTAGGGTCTCCAATCTTGGGGTCCCCCCCCAACTTCTTGGGGTCCCCCCCATGTTTTGGGGGGTCCCCCCCTTTTTGGGGTCCCCCCATTTTCTGCTCCCCCCATTTTAGGTTCCCCCCCTCATTTTGGGGTCCCCCCCCTTTTTGGGGTCCCCCCATTTTCTGCTCCCCCCATTTTAGGGTCCCCACCCTCATTTTGGGGTCCCCCCCCATTTTGGGGTCCCCCCTCTCACCTCCATCTCGGTGCCGAGGGTGCTGTGGGGGGGCAGGGCGGGCGCCACCATCTTGGGGGTGACAGGGAAGTTGGGGGGCAGGCGGGAGCAGCGCCGCAGGAGGAGGGGGTTCACCCCCCCCAGGTACTGCCCCCCAAAAAACGCCTCGTCCTGCCAGTGCTGCACCACGTAATCTGGGGGGGGGACACCCCAAAACCTCAGAACCCCCCCCCCAGCACCCAGGGGTGCCCCCCTGAACCCCAAAACCTCAGATCCCCCCCATAGGACCCCCCTGAACCCCGATATTGGGGACCCCCCCTCTATGGGTGCCCAAACTTGGGGACACCCCCCGGAAACCCCCCCTGCACCCCAAAACTTTGGGACCCCCCCATGGCTGCTCCCTGCACCCCAAAACCTCAGATGCACCCCAAGACTTGGGGACCCCCCCCATGGGACCCCCCTGAACCCCAATACTGAGACCCCCCCCATGGGACCCCCCCCTGCACCCCAAAACTTGGGGACCCCCCCTGGGTGCTCCCTGCACCCCAAAACCTCAGATCCCCCCCTTGCACCCCAAGACTTGGGGACCCCCCCCCCATGGGACCCCCCTGCACCCCAAGTTTGGGGGGACAATTTGGGGTCCCCCCCCCGTCTTGGGGTCCCCCCCCCGGTTTTGGGGTCCCCCCCCCGATGTCCCCACCGCTTATGGGGGTCCCGGGTGCCCCCAAGGCCGCTCTGAGGTCCCCGAAGTCCCCCCAGGAATCCCCGGAAGTCAAACCCCGGATCCGGATCCGCAGCTGCCTGGGGGGGGGGGGACAAGTTGGGGACATTTGGGGACAATTCGGGAAGATTTGGGGACATTTGGGGAGATTTGGGGAGATTTGGGGACAATTTGGGACATTTGGGGACAATTTGGGGACATTTTGGGGACATTTGGGGACATTTTGGGGAGATTTGGGGAGATTTGGGGCCAATTTGGGACATTTCAGGCCAATTTGGGGACATTTGGGGACAATTTGGGACAATTTGGGGAGATTCTGGGGACATTTTGGGGACAGTGGGGACAGTTTGGGGACAACTGGGGACAGGAATTCAAAGATTTGGGGACATTTGGGGAGATTTGGGGCCATTTTGGGGAGATCTGGGGACATTTGGGGACAATTTGGGACATTTTGGGGACATTTGGGGACATTTTGGGGCCATTTGAATCGATTTGGGGGATTTGGGGCCAATTTGGGGACATTTGAGGCCAATTTGGGACATTGGGGACAATTTGGGGACATTTTGGGGAGATTTGGGGACATTTGGGGGACATTTTGGGACATTTGGGGAAATTCGGGGAGATTTGGGGAGATTTGGGGCCAATTTGGGACATTTGGGGACACTTTGGGGACATTTTGGGGACAATTTGGGGAGATTTGGAGAGATTTTGGGGACATTTTGGGACATTTGGGGACAATTTGGGGACATTTGAGGCCAATTCGGGACATTTCAGGCCAATTTGGGGACATTTGGGGAGATTTGGGGTCATTTTGGGGAGATCTGGGGACATTTGGGGACAATTTGGGACATTTTGGGGACATTTTGGGGACATTTTGGGGCCATTTGAATCAATTTGGGGGATTTGGGGCCAATTTGGGGACATTGGGGACACTTTGGGGACATTTGGGGACAATTTGGGGCCATTTTGGGCCCTTTGGGGGCCACTCACGCGGCAGCCACGCGAGCGGCGATTCCCGCCCGGTGCGTGAGGGGGAAGGCGAGATCCGGGGACAGCGGTGACGTCACTTCCGGGGACAGCGGTGACGCCACTTCCTGCTGCTCCGGGTTTGAGGATGACGTCACTTCCGGGGCTGATGACGTCACCGATGATGTCACAGCGGGCCAAGGACAAAGGGTGGGGGGAAGGGCCCGGAGGCGCCAGGGCCAACCCGGGGCGTAAGGAGCCCACCTGGGGAAACCAGTACAGACCAGTAAGGACCAGCATGGACCAGTAAGAGACCAGTAAGGAACCAGTATGGGCCAGTAAGAGACTAGTATGGACCAGTAAGAGACCAGTATGGACCAGCGTAGACCAGTAAGGAACCAGTATGGACCAGTGTAGACCAGTAAAGAACCAGTATGGACCAGTAAGGGAGCAATAAGGACCAGTATAGACCAGTAAGAGACCATGAAGGACCAATAAGGGAGCAATAAGGACCAGTAAAAGACCAGTATGGACCAGCGTAGACCAGTAAGTCCAGCGTGGACCAGTAAAAGACCAGTAAGGAACCAGTATGGACCAGTAAGGGAGCAATAAGGACCAGTATGGACCAGTAAGAGACCACAAAGGACCAATAAGGGACCAGTACGAACCAGTAAGAGACCAGTATGGACCAGCGTAGACCAGTAAGGAACCAGTATGGACCAGTAAGGGAGCAATAAGGACCAGTAAGAGACTACGAAGGACCAATGAAAGACCAGTATGAACCAGTAGGAAACCAGTAAGAGAGAGGTATGGACCAGTAAGGGACCATTATGGACCAGTAAGAGACCATGAAGGACCAATAAGGGACCAGTATGAACCAGTAAGAGACCAGTATGGACCAGCATAGACCAGTAAGGAACCAGTACGGACCAGTAAGAGTGCAATAAGGACCAGTAAGAAACTACGAAGGACCAATAAGGGACCAGTATGAACCAGTAGGAGACCAGTATGGACCAGCGTAAACCAGTAAGGAACCAGTATGGACCAGTAAGGAACCAGTATGGACCAGTAAGGGAGCAATAAGGACCAGTATGGACCAGTAAGAAACTACGAAGGACCAATAAGGGACCAGTACGAACCAGTAAGAGACCAGCATAGACCAGTAAGGAACCAGTAGGGACCAGTAAGGGAGCAATAAGGACCAGTAAGAGACTACAAAGGACCAATAAGGGACGAGTATGAACCAGTAAGAGAGAAGTATGGACCAGTAAGCGAGCAGTAAGAACCAGTAGAAACCAGTATAGACCAGTAAGGAACCATTATGGACCAGTAAGAAACCAGTAAGGGGGCAGGGACAGCCCAGGGACATCCCAGTAGCCACCAGTAAGAGCCCAGAGCCATCCCAGTGCCCTCCCAGTAACCACCAGTAAGGAGCACTGCCCCCCAGGCCCCTCCCAGTATATCCCAGGCCCCTCCCAGTGCCTCCCAGTATAAACCAGTCCATACTGGAACTGCTCCCTCCGTTCCCTCCTCTCCTCCTCTCTCTGCTCCAGCAGCTCCGGGATCCGCGCGGCCTCCTGGGGGGTGCGGCCTGGGGACAGGAGGGGACAAAGAGGGACAAAGGCCAAAGGGCGTTTGGGGCCATTCTGGGGAAATTGGGGAAAATTCGACAAAATTGGGAAAAATCTGAAAAAGTTTGGGGGAAATTGGGAAAAATTTCCAAAAAATTGGAAAATTTGGAGAGAATTTGGAAAAATTTGGGAAAATTTGGAAGAATTTGGGGAAAATTTGAAAGAATTTGGGGAAAAAGAAAAAATGGAAAAATTTGGGAAAAATTTGGAAGAATTTCAAGGAATTTGGAAAAAAATTTTGGAGAAATTTGGAAGAATTTGGAAAATTTGGGAAAATTTGGAAAAATTGGAAAAAAATTGAAATAATTTGGGGAAAAATCTGGAAAAAATTGAGAAAATTCTAAAAAATTTTGAAAGAATTTCAAGGAATTTGGAAAAAAATTGAAAAATTTTGGAGAAAATTTTGAGAAATTTGCAAAAGTTTGGGAAAAATTTGGAAAAATTGGAAAAATTTGGAGAAATTTGAAAGAATTTGAGGTAAAATGAAAAATTGAGAAAATTCCAAAAAAAATGGAAAAAATTTGGAAAAATTTGGAAAAATTTGGAAAAAATTTGAAAAAAATTTGGAGAAATTTGGAAGAATTTGGAAAAATTTGGAAAAAATTGGGAAAAAAAGGAATAATTTGAAAGAATTTGGGGGAAAATGAAAAAATTGAGAAAATTTTTAAAAATTTTGGAAGAAGTTCAAGGAATTTGGAAAAAAATTTGAAAAAATCTGGAGAAATTTGGAAAATCTGGAAAAATTGGGAAAATATGGAAAAAAATGAAAGAATTTGAGGGAAAATGAAAAAATTGAGAAAATTCAAAAAAATTTGAAAGAATTTCAAGGAATTTGGAAAAAATTTGAAAAATCTTGAAAGAATTTGAAAAAATTGAAAAATTGGGAAAATTTGGAAGAATTTGAAAGAATTTGGGGGAAAATGAAAAAATGGAAAAAATTCCAAAAAAATTTGAAAGAATTTCAAGGAATTTGGAAAAAAATTGAAAAATTCAAAAAAACTGGAAAAATTTTGGAAAAATTTGGAAAAAATTGAAAGAATTTGGGGAAAAATGAAAAAATTGAGAAAATTCAAAAAAATTTGGAAGAATTTCAAGGAATTTGGAAAAAATTGAAATAATTGGAAAAATTTGGAAGAAATTGAAAGAATTTGGAGAAAAATGAAAAAATTGAAAAAATTCCAAAAAAATCTGAAAGAATTTCCAGGAATCTGGAAAAAAATTGGGAAAATTTCGGAAAAATTTGGAAAGATTGAAAAAATATGGAAAAAATTGGAAAAAAAGAATTTGGGGAAAAATGAAAAAATTGAGAAAATTCCAAAAAAATTTGGAAGAATTTCAAGGAATTTGGAAAAAATAGGAAAAATTTCCAAAAAAAATTGAAAAATTGGAAAAATTTGGAAAAACAAAATTTTGAAAAACTTCAAAAAAATTTGGAAAAATTTGGAAAAAAATGAAAGAATTTGGGGAAAAATGAAAAAAAAAGAAAATTCCAAAAAAATTTGAAAGAATTTCCAGGAATTTGGAAAAAAATTGGAAAAATTTGGAAAAATTTGGGAAAATTTCAAAAAAATTTTTTCCAATTTTTCCAATTTTTTCCAGATTTTTTCAATTTTTTTCCAACTATTTTCAATTTTCCTCCAATTTTGGGGAAAATTTTTTCAAATTTTTCCAAATTTTTCAAATTTCCTCAAATTTTTTCCAAATTTTTCCATTTTTCCCACCTTGATTTTTCCATGTCCCAAATTTTTTCATTTTTTTGTCTCAAATTCTCTTCAATTTTTAAAATTCTTCCAAAATTTCTTCAAATTTCCCCAAATTTGTTCAGAATTTTCAATTTTTTCCAAATTTCTTCAAATTTCCCAATTTTTTTCCAGATTTTTTCTGTTTTTTTCAACTATTTTCAATTTTCCTCAAATTTTCTCCAATTTTTGTGGAAATTTCCCCAAATTTTCCAAAATTTTCCAAAATTTTCCGAAATTTCCCCAAATTTTCCCAAATTTCCCCATTTCCCCCCCGCCCCTCCCCCCCCGTACCTGTCCCCTCCCTCAGCAGGACGTCCCCTCCCCCGAGCCACCGGTGACACGGGAAGGTGGCCTCGGCCTCCTCCAGCCCGCCGCTCCCAGTGCTCCCAGTGCTCCCAGTATCCTCGTTCCCGCCGCTCCCAGTGCTCCCAGTTTGGCCCAGTGGGGTGACGGTGACGCTGTGGCAGTGCCACCTCTCGGGCCCCAGCGGCTCCTTCCGCACCCTCAGGGCCACCAAGGGCCCCAGGGGACGCTGGGAAGTCACCTCCGCCACCACCTCCTGCCGGGACACCCACCAGTTGCCTCCCAGTATGCACCAGTATGCACCAGTATGCACCAGTTACCTCACAGTCCCTTCCCAATCCCCTCCCAGTATATCCCAGTCCATCCCAGTCCCTCCCAGTTAACCCCAGTGACCCCCAGTGACCCCCAATCCCTTCCCAGGTCCTCCCAAGCCCTCCCAGTTGCCTCCCAGTATGCACCAGTATGCACCAGTTACCTCACAGTCCCTTCCCAATCCCCTCCCAGTATATCCCAGTCCACCCACCCTCCCAGTTAACCCCAGTGACCCCCAGTGAACCCCAATCCCTTCCCAGTTGCCTCCCAACACCAGTATGCACCAGTTACCCCCAAATCCCCTCCCAGTCCATCCCAGTCCCTCCCAGTTAACACCAGTGACCCCCAGTGAACCCCAATCCCCTCCCAGTCCATCCCAGTCCCCTCCCAGTTAACCCCAGTGACCCCCAGTGACCCCCAATCCCCTTCCAGGGACTCCCAGTACATCCCAATATGTCCCAGTATATCCCAGTTACCTCCCAGTATGGGCCAGTATGCACCAGTTACCTTGCAGTCCCATCCCAATCCCCTCCCAGTATATCCCAGTCCATCCCAGTCCCAGTTAACCCCAGTGACCCCCAATCCCTTCCCAGTCCCTCCCAGTTAACTCCAGTGACCCCCAATCCCTTCCCAGGCCCTCCCAGTTACCTCCCAGTTATGCTCCAGTATGCACCAGTTACCTCCCAATCCCCTCTCAATCCCCCCCTGGTTCCATCCAATTCCCTCCCAGTCCCTCCCAGTCCTTCCCAGTGACCTCCAGTGACTCCCAATCCCTTCCCAGGCCCTCCCAGTTGCCTCCCAGTATGGACCACTATGCACCAGTATGGACCAGTCACCCCCAAACTCCCTCCCAATTCCCTCCCAGTCCATCCCAGTGACCACCAGTGACCCCCAGTGACCCCCAATCCCCTCCCAGGGCCTCACAGTACGTCCCAGTATGCACCAGTTACCTCCCAACCCCCTCCCAGTTCCCCCCAATCCCCTCCCAGTATATAACAGTGCCCCCAAACTCCCTCCCAGTGCCTCCCAGTTCCCTCCCAGTCCCTCCCAGTTCCTCCCATTCCCCTCCCAGTATATCCCAGTGCCCCCAAACTCCCTCCCAGTCCCTCCCAGTTCCCCTCAATCGCTTCCCAGTCCCTCCCAGTTCCTCCCCATTCCCCTCCCAGTTCCCCCAAATCCCTCCCAGTTCCTCCCCATTCCCCTTCCAGTCCCTCCCAGTTCCTCCCAGTCCTTCCCAGTTCTTCCCAATCCCCTCCCAGTGCCCTCCCAGTATATCCCAGTGCCCCCAAACTCCCTCCCAGTATATCCCAGTCCCTCCCAGTTCCCCCCATTCCCCTCCCAGTTCCCCCAAATCCCTCCCAGTCCCTCCCAGTCCCTCCCAGTATATCCCAGTCCATCCCAGTACCCCCAAACTCACTCCCACTCCCTCCCAGTCCCTCCCAGTTCTCCTCAATCCCCTCCCAGTTCCCTCCCAGTCTCCTCCCAGTTCCCTCCCAGTCTCCTCCCAGTGCCCTCCCATTGCCCTCCCAGTATATCCCAGTGCCCCCAAACTCCCTCCCAGTATATCCCAATCCCTCCCAGTCCCTCCCAGTCTCCTCCCAGTTCTCCCCAATCCCCTCCCAGTCCCTCCCAGTCCCTCCCAGTTCTCCCCAGTCCCCTCCCAGTCCCCTCCCAGTCCCCTCCCAGTGCCTTCCCAGTGCCTTCCCACACCCCTGTCCCTCCCAGTTCCTTCCCATTCCCCTCCCAGTCCCTCCCAGTATATCCCAGTCCATCCCAGTACCCCCAAACTCCCTCCCACTCCCTCCCAGTGCCCTCCCAGTATATCCCAGTGCCCCCAAACTCCCTCCCAGTCTATCCCAGTATATCCGAATCCCCTCCCAGTCCCCTCCCAGTGCCCTCCCAGTCCCTCCCAGTTCCCCCCCACTCACCCCATTGGGCCAGAACCGGTACCGGGGCCACCGGAGGTTCCGTTCTGGCGCCTCCCCCAGGGTCCCGCGGAGCCTCAGAGTCACCCCCGAGGGGGTCCCCGCCCCCCAACCCGAACCGGTCCGGATCCGGAACCGGTACCGGAACCCGAACCCCCCCTCAGAACCTTCCCCAGAATTCCCCGAGGGGGAGGGGGGGGAGGGAACATCCGAGGGAGACATCGGAACCGGAACCCGAACCGGAACCGGGACCCGAACCGGAACCGGGACCCGAACCCGAACCGGAAGCAGGGGGGGGGTTCGGTTGGGTCCTTTTGGGGGGGGGTTTGGGTTCGGTTCGGTTCTTTTTGGGGGTGTTTCGGTTCTTTTGGGTCCGCTTCGGTTCTTCTCAGTTCTTTTGGGTCCTTTTTGGTTCTGTTGGGTCTTTCTTGGGTTCGGTTCGGTTCTTTTTGGGTTCTTTTCGGTTCTTTTGGGTCTTTTTGCGGGGTTTTTTGGTTCTTTTGGGGTTCGGTTCGGTCCTTTGGGTTCTTTTGGGTTCTTCTCAGTTCTTTGGGGTTCTTTTGGGTTCTGTTCGGTTCTTTTGGGTCCTTTTTGGTTCTGTTGGGTCCTTTTTGGGTCCTTCTGGGTTCTTTTGGGTTCTTGGTTCTTCTGGGTCCTTTTTGGGTCCTTTTGGGTCCTTTTTGGGTTCTTTTGGGTTCTTCTTGGTTCTTTTGGGTCCTTTTTGGTTCTTTTAGGTCCTTATTGGGTTCTCTTCGGTTCTGTTGAGTTCTTTTGGGTCCTTTTTGGGTTTTCTTTGGTTCTTCTGGGTCCTTTTGGGTCCTTCTGGGTTCTCGGTTCTTTTTGGGTCCTTCTGGGTTCTTTTGGGTTCTTTTTGGGTCCTTTGTAGGGTTTTGGGTCCTTTTAGGTTCTGTTGGGTTCTTTTGGGTCCTTTTTGGGTTCTTCTCGGTTCTTTTGGGTCCTTTTTAGGGTTTTGGGTCCTTTTAGGTTCTTATTGGGTTCTCTTTGGTTCCGTTGAGTTCTTTTGGGTCCTTTTTGGGTTTTCTTTGGTTCTTCTGGGTCCTTTTTGGGTCCTTCTGGGTTCTTTTGGGTCCTTTTTGGGTTCTTCTCGGTTCTTTTGGGTTCTTTTTGGTTCTTTTGGGTCCTTTTGGGTTCTCTTCAGTTCCGTTGAGTTCTTTTGGGTCCTTTTTGGGTTCTTCTTGGTTCTTCTTGGTTCTTTTGGGTCCTTTTGGGTCCTTTTTGGGTCCTTTTTGGTTCTCTTGGGTTCTTCTTGGTTCTTTTGGGTCCTTTTTGGTTCTTTTGGGTCCTTTTTGGTTCTTTTGGGTCCTTTTTGGTTCTTTTAGGTCCTTATTGGGTTCTCTTTGGTTCCGTTGAGTTCTTCTGGGTCCTTTTTGGGTTCTTCTGGGTTCTTTTGGGTTCTTCTTGGTTCCTTTGGGTTCTTCTTGGTTCTTTTGGGTCCTTTTGGGTTCTTTTTGGTTCTGTTGAGTTCTTTTGGGTCCTTTTTGGGTTCTTTTGGGTTCTCCTTGGTTCTTCTGGGTCCTTTTTGGTTCCTCTGGGTTCGGTTCGGTTCTTTTTGGGTCCTTTTCGGTTCTTTTGGGTCCTTTGGGTCCTCTGGGTCCCTCAGGAGCTCCTGGGTTCCTCCCACCCAATCCCAGTTACCTCCCAGTTCCTCCCAGTTACCTCCTCCTCTCTCCCAGTCCCTCCCAGTGCCTCCCAGTTCCCTCCCACTTCACCCCAGTCCCTCCCAGTTACATTCCAGTTCCCTCCCAGTCCATCCCAGTCCCTCCCAGTTGCAACACTGGGGCTGAGCTGCATTCCAGTCCACCCCAGTAACCTCCCAGTCCTCCCCAGTAACCTCCCAGTTCCCCCCAGTAACCTCCCAGTCCACCCCAGTTACATTCCAGTTCCCTCCCATTCCATCCCAGTTCACCCCACAATCACCCCAGTTCATCCCAGTTGTGACACTGGGGCTGTTCCCCATCCCAGTTCCCTCCCAGTCCCTCCCAGTTGCGACACTGGGGCTGAGCTGCATTCCAGTTCACCCCCAGTTCCCTCCCAGTCCAGACCAGTTACATTCCAGGTCGCCCCAGTTCCCTCCCAGTTGCAACACTGGTGCTGAGCTGCATTCCAGTTCACCCCAGTAACCTCCCAGTCCCATCCCAGTTCACCCCAGTTGCAACACTGGGTCTGTTCCCCATCCCAGGTCACCCCCAGTAATGTCCCAGTTCACCCCAGTTCCTTCCCAGTTCACCCAAGATCATCCACACCAGTCCCATCCCAGTTCATCCCAGTCACACCACTGGGTCTGTTCCCCATCCCAGTTCCTCCCAGTTCTCCCCAGTCCCATCCCAGTTCCCCCCAGTCCCATTCCAGTTCCTCCCAGTTGCACCATTGGGTCTGTTCCCCACCCCAGTTCTCCCCAGTTCTCTCCCAGTCCAGCCCAGTTACATTCCAGTTCACCCCAGTCTCATCCCAGTCCCTCCCAGTTGCGACACTGGTACTGACCTGCATTCCAGTTCACCCCCAGTAACCTCCCAGTTCCCCCCAGTTCCACCTCAGCTCGTTACCAACTCATCCCAGTTCATCCCAGTTGCAACACTGGGGCAGGGCCCCACCCCAGGTCCCTCCCAGTAACCTCCCAGTTGCGACACTGGTACTGACCTGCATTCCAGTTCACCCCAGTAACCTCCCAGTCCCATCCCAGTTGCATCATTGGGTCTGTTCCCCATCCCAGTTCACCCCAGTAACGTCCCAGTCCCATCCCAGTTGCACCATTGGGTCTGTTCCCCATCCCAGTTCACCCCAGTAATGTCCCAATTCCCTCCCAGTAATCTCCCAGTTGCGACACTGGTGCTGAGCTGCATTCCAGTTCCCCCCCAGTAACCTCCCAGTTCACCCCAGTAACGTCCCAGTTCCATCTCAGCTCGTTACCAACTCATCTCAGTTCACCCCAGTTCATCCCAGTTGCACCACTGGGTCTGTTTCCCATCCCAGTTCACTCCAGTAACGTTCCAGTTCACCCCAGTCCCATCCCAGTTCCCCCCCAGTCCCATCCCAGTTCATCCCAGTCACACCACTGGGTCTGTTCCGCACCCCAGTTCACCCCAGTTCCCTCCCAGTCCAGCCCAGTTACATTCCAGTTGCCCTCAGTTCCATCCCAGTCCCTCCCAGTTGCAACACTGGGGCTGAGCTGCATTCCAGTTCACACCAGTAACGTCCCAGTTCACCCCAGTCCTATCCCAGTCCCTCACAGTTGCAACACTGGGTCTGTTCCCCATCCCAGTTCACCCCAGTAACGCCCCAGTTCATCCCAGTTCCACCTTAGCTCATCACCAACTCATCCCAATTCACCCCAGTTCCTTCCCAGTTCCACCCCAGTACCTCCCAGTTCCACCCCAGTCCCCCCAGTTCCACCCCAGTTCCTTCCCAGTTCCACCCCAGTCCCTCCCAGTTCCACCCCAGTCCCCCCAGTTCCACCCCAGTTCCTTCCCAGTTCCACCCCAGTCCCTCCCAGTTCCACCCCAGTCCCCCCAGTTCCACCCCAGTTCCCTCCCAGTTCCACCCCAGTCCCCCCCCAACCCCCCCCAGTTCATCCCAGTCCACACCACTCACACCCCTTCCACCTTTATTGACACCACAAAGCTCCCAGTACAAACCAGTTCCATACTGGTCACACCCCTCCCAACCCCCCCCAAAGGAGACCCAAAGTTTACATAGGCCCCAAAATGGCGCCCGGGCCTTTGGGTGCCCCAAACCCCAACTTTTTCACCCCAAAACCCCCACCCAGCCCCCACCCAACCCCCACCCAACCCCCACCCACCCAAAACCCCCCCAAAACTTCCCCCCCTCCTTGCACCCAACACCCGTGTAGGCCTCAAAATGGCGCCCAGGCCTTTGGGTGCCCCCAAACCTGAACCTTTTCACCCCAAAACCCCCACCCAGACCCCCACCCAACCCCCACCCCCTCAAACCCAAAAGCCCCCCAAAACCCCCCAAAACTTCCCCCCCTGTTTGCACCCAACACCTGTGTAGGCCTCAAAATGGTGCCCAGGCCTTTGGGTGCCCCCAAACCTGAACCTTTTCACCCCAAAACCCCCACCCAGACCCCCACCCACCCCCTGACTCCCAAAAACCCCAAAAACCCCCCAAAAACCAAGACACCCCCCGAAATTTCCACCCAAAATCCCACCCAACGCCCGTGTAGGCCTCAAAATGGCGCCCGGGCCTTTGGGTGCCCCAAACCCCAACTTTTTCACCCCAAACTCCCACCCAGACCCCCACCCAACCCCCACCCCCTCAAACCCAAACCCCCCCCAAAACCCCCCAAAACTTCCCCTCCTGTTTGCACCCAACACCCGTGTAGGCCTCAAAATGGCGCCCGGGCCTTTGGGCGCCCCCAAACCCCAACGTTTTCACCCCAAAACCCCCACCCAGACCCCCACCCAACCCCTGACTCCCCAAAACCCCCAAAACCCCCCCAAAAATCAAGACCCCCCCTGAAATTTCCACCCAAAATCCCACCCAACACCCGTGTAGGCCTCAAAATGGCACCCAGGCCTTTGGGTGCCCCCAACCTGAACCTTTTCACCCCAAAACCCCCACCCAGACCCCCACCCAACCCCCACCTCCCCAGACCCCCAAAAACCCAAGACCCCCCCTCAATTTCCCCCCCAATTTACACCCAACATCCGTGTAGGCCTCAAAATGGCGCCCGGGCCTTTGGGTGCCCCCAAACCCCAACTTTTTCGCCTCAAATCTCCCCCCCTGGGGTCGGGGGGGTGGGGGTGAGGGTGGGGGTGAGGGTGGGGACCCCCCCCCTCAAATGGCGACGCTGTTCTCGATGTTGCGGGGGTCGAGGTAGGGGTAGGGGAGGGCGAGGCCTTGGTTGCGGCGCTGGATGCTGCGGGAAATGGCTGCCAAGCGGCGGCGGAAGCGGCGGATGAGGGCCCGGGGGGCCTCCTCGGTGAAATGGTTCTCGGGGTAACAGCCCAGAGCACGCTGGGAAAAAATGGCGGGGGGGAAAGGGGTCAGGGACCCGCCCGAATGGGTCCCTTTGGGTGGCACCCAAAGGCCTCAGCGCCATTTTGAGGCCTACACGGGTGTTGGGGGGGAAGTTGAGGGGGGGTCTTGGGGTTTTTGGGGGTCTGGGGTGTGGGGGTTGGGTGGGGGTCTGGGTGGGGGTTTTGGGGTGAAAAAGTTGGGGTTTGGGGTCACCCAAAGGTTTGGGCGCCATTTTGAAGGCACCCAAAGGCCTGGGTTCCATTTTAAGGCCTACGTGGGTGTTGGGTGGAATCTGGGGGGGAAATTGAGGGGGGGTCTTGGCTTTTTGGGGGTCTGGGGTGTGGGGGTTGGGTGGGGGTCTGGGTGGGGGGTTTGGGGTGGAAAGGTTTGGGTCACCCAAAGGTTTGGGCGCCATTTTGAAGGCACCCAAAGGCCTGGGTTCCATTTTAAGGCCTAAGTGGGTGTTGGGTGGAATCTGGGGGGGAAATTGAGGTGGGGTCTTGGGGTTTTTTGGGGGGACTTTTGGGGTGTGGGGGTTGGGTGGGGGTCTGGGTGGGGGTTTTGGGGTGAAAAAGTTGGGGTTTGGGGGCACCCAAAGGCCCAGGCGCCATTTTGAAGCCTACACGGGCGTTGGGTGTAAATTGGGCGGGAAATTGAGGGGGGGTCTTGGTTTTTTTGGGGGGTTTTGGGGGTCTGGGAGGGTGGGGGTTGGGTGGGGGTCTGGGTGGGGCGTTTTGGGTGAAAATATTTGGGTTTTGGGCGCACCCAAAGGCCTGGGCGCCATTTTGAGGCCTACACGGATATTGGGGGGAAACTGAGGGGGGGTCTTGGGTTTTTTGGGGGGTTTTGGGGGGTCTGGGGGGGTGGGGGTTGGGTGGGGGTCTGGGTGGAGGTTTTGGGGTGAAAAAGTTGGGGTTTGGGGGCACCCAAAGGCCCAGGCGCCATTTTGAGGCCTACATGGGCGTTGGGTGTAAATTGGGCGGGAAGTTGAGGGGGGGTCTTGGGTTTTTTGGGGGGGTTTTTGGGGGTCTGGGGAGGTGGGGGTTGGGTGGGGGTCTGGGTGGGGGTTGGGGTGGGGGTCTGGGTGGGGGCATTTTGGGTGAAAATATTTGAATTTTGGGGGCACCCAAAGGCCCAGGCGCCATTTTGAGGCCTACACGGGCATTGGGTGTAAACTGGGGGGGAAATTGAGGGGGGATCTTGGGGTTTCTTGGGACTTCTGGGAAGGTGGGGGTTGGGTGGGGGTCTGGGTGGGGCATTTTGGGTGAAAATATTTGGGTTTTGGGGGCACCCAAAGGCCTGGGCGCCATTTTGAGGCCTACACGGATATTGGGGGGAAACTGAGGGGGGGTATTGGGTTTTTGGGGGGTTTTTGGGGTCTGGGGAGGTGGGGGTTGGGTGGGGGTCTGGGTGGGGGTTTTGGGGTGGAAAGGTTTGGGGTCACCCAAAGGTTTGGGCGCCATTTTGAAGGCACCCAAAGGCCTGGGTTCCATTTTAAGGCCTACGTGGGTGTTGGGTGGAATCTGGGGGGGAAATTGAGGTGGGGTCTTGACTTTTTGGGGGTCTGGGGGGGTGGGGGTTGGGTGGGGGTCTGGGTGGGGGTTTTGGGGTGAGAGAGTTGGGGTTTGGGGGCACCCAAAGGCCTCAGCGCCATTTTGAGGCCTACATGGGCATTGGGTGTAAATTGGGGGGGAAACTGAGGGGGGGTCTCGGGTTTTTTGGGGGGTTTTGGGGGTCTGGGAAGGTGGGGGTTGGGTGGGGGTCTGGGTGGGGCGTTTTGGGTGAAAATATTTGGGTTTTGGGGGCACCCAAAGGCCTGGGCGCCATTTTGAGGCCTACACGGATATTGGGGGGAAACTGAGGGGGGGTATTGGGTTTTTGGGGGGTTTTTGGGGGTCTGGGGATTTGGGGGTTGGGTGGGGGTCTGGGTGGGGGTTTTGCGGTGGAAAGGTTTGGGGTCACCCAAAGGTTTGGGCGCCATTTTGAAGGCACCCAAAGGCCTGGGTTCCATTTTAAGGCCTACGTGGGTGTTGGGTGGAATCTGGGGGGGAAATTGAGGGGGGGTCTTGGGGTTTTTTGGGGGGACTTTTGGGGTGTGGGGGTTGGGTGGGGGTCTGGGTGGGGGTTTTGGGGTGAAAAAGTTGGGGTTTGGGGGCATCCAAAGGCCCAGGCGCCATTTTGAGGCCTACACGGGCGTTGGGTGTAAATTGGGCGGGAAATTGAGGGGGGGTCTTGGGTTTTTGGGGGGTTTTTGGGGGTCTGGGGAGGTGGGGGTTGGGTGGGGGTCTGGGTGGGGGTTTTGGGGTGGAAAGGTTTGGGGTCACCCAAAGGTTTGGGTGCCATTTTGAAGGCACCCAAAGGCCTGGGTTCCATTTTAAGGCCTACGTGGGTGTTGGGTGGAATCTGGGGGGGAAATTGAGGGGGGGGGTCTTGACTTCTTGGGGGTCTGGGGGGGTGGGGGTTGGGTGGGGGTCTGGGTGGGGGTTTTGGGTGAAAATATTTGGGTTTTGGGGGCGCCCAAAGGCCCAGGCGCCATTTTGAGGCCTACACACGTGTTGGGTGTAAACTGGGGGGGAACTGAGGGGGGGCCTCGAGGTGGGGGTTGGGTGGGGGTTGGGTGGGGGTCCCCTCACCATGTCGAAGGGTTCGTTGCGGAGCACCCAAAGGACCCCCAGGGTGATGGCGGAAGTGTTCATGGCGGGAAGGGCCCGGAGGAAATCTTCCTCCCCCAGGGGCTCCTTGGTCTGGGGTGGGGGCTCCCTCA
The DNA here is from genome assembly GCA_023079485.1 of Archilochus colubris. Lineage (NCBI taxonomy): Eukaryota > Metazoa > Chordata > Aves > Apodiformes > Trochilidae > Archilochus > Archilochus colubris. The sequence goes on from JALBCY010000062.1 coordinate 171,288, forward strand.
TGGCCGCCGGCATGTTGGGGATGAAGGCGCCCAACTCAAACTGGGGGGGAAAAGGGGCACCCATGGGTGGGGGTGGGGGGGTGAGCACCCAAAAAAAATAAAAAAAATCCAATAAAAGAAAAAAAAAGGAAAAAAAAAAGACCTAAAAAAGGAGGTTTGGAGCTCGAAATGAAAGGAAAGGAGGAGGAACGAGGCACCCAGAGCACCCATGGGTGCCCCAGCACCCACAGCACCCGTAGAGCACCCAGAGCACCCAAAATGTGGAAAAAAAACTGATAAAAGAGTAAAAAAACAACAAAAAAAGACCCAAACCCGGCGTTTTTTAGCCCAAAGTGAAGGCTCCACCCCCCATAGCACCCATGGGTGCCCCTCCCCCCCCATAGCACCCATGGGTGCCCCCCCCCCACACCTGGCCGCTATTGGTGGCCGCGTGGAGGGCGGAGCAGCTGTAGATCACCATGGTAACAAAGATGGCGGCTTCCGGAAGTGAGGTCAGGGAGCTGGGGACGCCTGGGAGGGGGCAAAGGTCACGGGGGGGTCAGAGGGCAAAGGTCGGGGAGGGGTGAAAATGGGGGGAGGGGCGAATCAAGGGGTCAAATTGGGGTCATGGAGAGGTCAAGGAGGGGGCGCGGGGTCAAACGGGTCAGGGAGGGGTCATGGGGTCATGAAGGGTCAAGGAAAGGTCAAGGAGGGGTAATGGGGTTACGGAGAGGTCATGGAGGGGTCATGGGGTCAAAGGGGTCGTGGAGGGGTCAAATAAAGGTCATGGAGGGGTCAAATAAAGGTCATGGAGGGGTCATGGAGGGGTCAAGGGGAGGTCATGGGGTCAAAAAGGGGTCAAAGAAGGTTTTGGGGTAAAATAAAGGGATTTTGGGTGAAATAAAGAGGTTTTGGGGTCAGGGAAAGGTGAAAGGGGGGTCATGGGGTCCAGTAGAGGTCAAAGGTCAAGAAAAGGTCAGGGAAAGGTCAACTAAAGGTCAAGGTGGGGGCGTAGAGGTGGAATACGGGGTTTTGGGGTGAAATAAAGGGTTTTGGGGTAAAACAAATGGGGGGTTGGGGTCAAAGGGGGGTCAAGGGGTCACGTGGGGGTCAGATGGGGGTCACCTGATCGGCGTCTTCCCAGAAATCCCTTCCTGAAGATCTCCCCCACCCAGGCCTGGAGCTCGGGGTCCCCCCGCACCGCGGAGTCCCCGGGGTAGTAGAGGCCAAGGACCCCCCGGACGTAGCTGGGGGCAAAGGGCAAAGGTCAAAGGGCAAAAAGGGAGCCCAAAAATCCCCCCACCTTGGGTTGGGGACAATTTGGGGACATTTGGGGACAATTTGGGGACAATTTGGGGACAATGTGGTGAAACTCCGGGCCCATTTGGGGCCTCTTGGGCCCAACGTGGGGACACTTGGAGTCGATCTGGGGACATTGAGGGACATTTTGGGACATTTTATGACAATATGGCGGAGTTTGGGGACATTCAGGGACAACTGGGGACACTTTGGGTCAATTTGGGGACATTTTTGGACATTAAAGGCCATTTGAGCCCAACTTGGGGACACTTTGGGGGCATCTGGGGAGATTTAAGGACACTTGGGTACTCTTGGGGACTCTTGGGGACTCTTGGGGACTCTTGGGGACTCTTGGGGACACCTGTGGATGGCCCTCCAGATGCGGAGGGCGTCATGGGCGTAGTGGTAGCCGGGGATTCGGGTGACGCCGCGGCGCCGGAGGTCACGGGGGACGACGAGGGAGGAGTAGGAGAGGGACCTCAGGCCCCGGGCCACCAACTGCAGGAGGCCCCGACGGCCCAGGGCCACCGCCTGGGGGGGACATGGGGACAGAAGTGTCACCTCCCCCACCCCCGGGGACAAGGGGAAAGGGGAAAATGGCGGGAAACGGCGAGAAACGGCAAGGAAATGGCGCCAAAAGCCAAGGGAGGGAAAGAAGTTGTCACCAGATGCCACCAAGAGCCAAGAAATTGTCCCCAGATGCCACCAAAACCCAACGAAACTCAATGAAACCCAAGGAATTGTCACTAAATGCCACCAAGAGCCAAGAAAATGTCCCCAAAACCCAACAAAACTCAACGAAACTCAACGAAACCCAAGGAATTGTCACCAAATGCCACCAAGACTCAGGAAAACTCAAGGAAACCAAAGAAAACCCAAGAAAATGTCCCCAAAAGCCAACAAAACCCAAGGAATTGTCCCCAAACGCCACCAAAACCCAAGAAATTGTCCCCAAAACCCAACAAAACCCAACAAAACTCAAGAAAACCCAAGGAATTGTCACCAGATGCCACCAAGAGCCAAGAAATTGTCCCCAAAACCCAACAAAGCTCAACGAAACTCAAGAAAACCCAAGGAATTGTCCCCAAACGCCACCAAGACCCAACAAAACTCAACAAAACCCAAGAAATTGTCCCCAAAACCCAGCAAAACGCAACGAAACTCAACAAAACCCAAGGAATTGTCCCCAGATGCCACCAAGACCCAAGGAAATGTCCCCAAAACCCAACAAAACGCAACGAAACTCAACAAAACCCAAGGAATTGTCCCCAGATGCCCCCAAAACCCAAGACAAAGGCCCCAAAACCCAACAAAACCCAACGAAACTCAACAAAACCCAACAAAACCCAACAAAACTCAAGGAATTGTCCCCAAATGCCACCAAAACCCAAGGAAATGTCCCCAAAACCCAACAAAACCCAACAAAACCCAAGGAATTGTCCCCAAACGCCACCAAAACCCAACAAAACTCAACGAAACCCAACAAAACCCAAGAAAATCCCCCAAATCCTCCCCCAAATCCCCCAAATTCACCCAAAATCACCGAAAATCACCGAAATTCACCCAAATGACCCCAAATCACCCCAAAATGGCCCCTCCCCCCCACCCAGCACCCACCGAGTCAAAGACCCCCCCGGGGTTGAGCAGGAACTTCCGGGCCAACGTCGCGATATGAACGGTGAATCGCATGTGGGGGATGAGGAGCTGGGGGGGGGAGGGGACAAAAAGGGGGGGGGAGGGGTCAAAACTTCCTAAAAAGGAAGTGGGGGAGGGGCGGAGACTCCGATTTTCCCAAAAAACCCCAAATTTCCCCCAAATTCCCTTTTTTTCCCCCAATTCCCCCCCCCCTTAGGTGCTCAGGCACAGGGGGGGGGGCACCCAATTCGGGGCCTCCTGGGGCCCCCCCGAAACCTCCAACCTGGGTGTCCAGGGGGGTCTTTGGGTGCCTCCCACCCATGGGTGCCCCCCCCTAAAGGGACTCTCACGTGGGTCACCCACAGGGGCTGAGACCCCCACCCAAATTCCTCCCTCGGGGCTCTCCACACCCCCCCACCCCACTTTCCGGGGTTTTTTGGGGTGTCCCCTGCCCCCTGCCCCCAAACCCAGGTGTCCAGGGGGGTCTTTGGGTGGCCCCCACCCACGAGTGCCCCCCCCTCGAGTGGCTTTGGGGTGGGTAACCCAGGGGCATCGCGACCCCCACCCAATTCCCTCACTTTGGTGTCATCTCACCCCCCCCACCCCACTTTCTAGGGTTTTTTTGGGGTGCCCCCCAACCCCAAACCAGGGTGTCCAGGGGGGTCTATGGGTGCCTCCCACCCATGGGTGCCCCCCCCTAAAGGGACTCTTGCGTGGGTCACCCACAGGGGCTGAGACCCCCACCCAAATTCCTCCCTCGGGGCTCTCCACACACCCCCACCCCACTTTCCGGGGTTTTTTGGGGTGCCCCCTGCCCCCAAACCCGGGTGTCCAGGGGGGTCTTTGGGTGCCCCCCACCCACGGGTGTCACCTTGTAGAGTGGGTGCTGCGGGGGGAGGTTCCTGAGGGTGGCCAAGGCGTAAACTTCCCCCAGGAGGTGGCAGCGGAGGAGGTGGGTGAGGCCTTCATGGACCTGGAACTCGGCGCTCCGCACCCAAACCTTGGCCAAGGCCCAGACCCAGGGGGGGTCCCCGGGGAGGAAAATCGGGGTGCGGGGTCCTGGGTGCTGGGAGAGCTGGGGGGGGAAAGGAACAAAATGGGTGGGGGGCACCTCAGGGACCTGCGGGAGGCCCGGGGGGCAGCGAAAACCCCGGGCGAGGCCTCCAAAGACCCAAAATTTGAGGTTTTTGTGCAAAAAATTGTGGTTTTTCCCACAAAAATTCCGGTTTTCCGCCCCCAAAATCCCCGTTTTTAAAAAAAAAATCTGAATTTAAAAAAAAAACCCCAAAATTTTCCACAGAAAATCCCTGGATTTCCCCCCAAACCGCCAAATTCCCCCCCAAACTCCAATTTTTTCTCCAAAACTCCCATTTTTACCCCAAAATTTCCCCCCACGCCCCCATTTTTCCCCCCAAACCCCCAGATTTCCCCCCCAAATCCCCTCATTTCCCCCCAAAAAATCCCCATTTTTTTTCCCCAAACCCCAAATTTCCCACCCTAAATCCCCATTTTACACCTCAAGTTTACCCAAAACCCCCAGATTTTCCCCCAAACTCCAGATTTCCCCCCAAAATTCCCGTTTTCCCCCCAAAAATCCCCAAACCCCAAATCTTTCCCCCAAATTCTCATTTCCCCCCCAAAACCCCCAAATTTCCCCCCCAAACCCCTTTTTTCCCCCATTTTTCCCCAAACTTCCCCAAAACCCCCATTTTTTTCCCCGTTTTTCCCCGTTTTTCCCCCATTTTTGGGGTCCCCCCCTCACCTGGATGGCGATGGGCACCAGGTCCCCCCCCGGCTGCAGATGGAGGAGGACGAGGGGGGCAGCCAGGAACGTGGGGTTCCCGTCCAGCTGGGCCGTGGGGAGCCCCTCCAGCACCCCATAATCTGCCAGGTACACGTTCCCTGCCTGGGGGGGCACCCCAAAAACATTGGGACCCCCCCAGGACCCCAGGGACCCCCCAAGGACCATAGGGACCCCCCTGAACCCCCAAAACTGGGACCCCCAAGCCCTGGACTCCTGGGTGATCCCTGAACCCCCAAATTAGGGACCCCCCTCCCCAGCACCCCATAATCTGCCAGGTCCATGTCCCCCACCTGGGGGGGCACCCCAAAAACATTGGGACCCCCCCTGGGCCTCCCTGCACCCCAATATTGGGGACCCAGCCCCCCAGGACCCCCCTGAACCCCAAAACAACTGGGACCCCCCCAGGACCCCCCTGAACCCCAAGATCTGGGACCCCCAACCCCAGGACTCCTTGGTGATCCCTGAACCCCCAAATCAGGGACCCCCCCTCCCAGCACCCCATAATCTGCCAGGTCCACGTTCCCCACCTGGGGGGCACCCCAAAAACATTGGGACCCCCCCAGGACCCCAGGGGCCCCCCCAAGACCCCAGGGACCCCCCAAGGACCCCAAGGACCCCCCTGAACCCCCAAAACTGGGACCCCCAACCCCAGGACTCCTGGGTGATCCCTGAACCCCCAAATCAGGGACCCCCCTCCCCAGCACCCCATAATCTGCCAGGTCCATGTTCCCCACCTGGGGGGCACCCCAAAAACATTGGGACCCCCCCTGGGCCTCCCTGCACCCCAATATTGGGGACCCAGCCCCCAGGGACCCCCCTGAACCCCAAAACTGGGACCCCCAACCCCAGGACTCCTTGGTGATCCCTGAACCCCCAAATCAGGGACCCCCTCTCTGGGGCCCCCCCAGCACCCCGTAATCTGCCAGGTCCATGTTCCCCACCTGGGGGGGCACCCCAAAAACACTGGGACCCCCCCAGGACCCCTCAAGGACCCCCCTGAACCCCAAGATCTGGGACCCCCAACCCCAGGACTCCTGGGTGATCCCTGAACCCCCAAATCAGGGACCCCCCCTCCAGCACCCCATAATCTGCCAGGTCCATGTTCCCTGCCTGGGGGGCACCCCAAAACAACTGGGACCCCCCCAGGACCCCAGGGACCCCCCAAGGACCCCAGGGACCCCCCTGAACCCCAAGATCTGGGACCCCCAACCCCAGGACTCCTGGGTGATCCCTGAACCCCCAAATCAGGGACCCCCCCTCCAGCACCCCATAATCTGCCAGGTCCATGTTCCCTGCCTGGGGGGCACCCCAAAACAACTGGGACCCCCCCAGGGACCCCCCAAGGACCCCAGGGACCCCCCTGAACCCCAAGATCTGGGACCCCCAACCCCAGGACTCCTGGGTGATCCCTGAACCCCCAAACTAGGGACCCCCCTCCCCAGCACCCCATAATCTGCCAGGTCCATGTTCCCCACCTGGGGGGCACCCCAAAAACATTGGGACCCCCCCCAGGACCCCAGAGACCCCCCTGGACCCCAAGGACCCCCCTGAACCCCCAAAACTGGGACCCCCGACCCCAGGACTCCTTGGTGATCCCTGAACCCCCAAACTAGGGACCCCCCCTCCCCAGCACCCCATAATCTGCCAGGTCCACGTTCCCCACCTGGGGGGCACCCCAAAACAACTGGGACCCCCCCAGGACCCCCCTGCACCCCAAAACAACTGGGACCCCCCCAGGACCCCCCAAGGACCCCCCTGAACCCCAAGATCTGGGACCCCCAACCCCAGGATTCCTTGGTGATCCCTGAACCCCCAGATTAGGGACCCCCCCGCAGCACCCCATAATCTGCCAGGTCCATGTTCCCCACCTGGGGGGCACCCCAAAAACATTGGGACCCCCCCAGGACCCCAGGGACCCCCCAAGGACCCCAGGGACCCCCTCAGGGACCCCCCTGCACCCCAATACTGGGGACCCCCCCCCAGGCCCCACGGGACCCCCCCCGTGCACCCCAAAACTCAGGGAGCCCCCGCAGGACCCTACTGAACCCCAAGATCTGGGACCCCCCCATGGGACCCCCAAAGTTGGGTGGTGGGGGAGGGGGGGATTTGGGTTAATTTGGGGCTTTTCTGTTCATTTTGGGCTTTTTTGGGTAATTTTGGGGCATTTCTGTTGGTTTTGGGGTTTTTTTCTTCATTTTTGGGGCATTTCTGTAAATTTTGGGGTTTTTGGGTAATTTGGGGGTTTTTTTTCTTAACTTCGGGGTTTTTCTCTTCATTTTGGGGATGTTTCTGGTCATTTTGGGCTCTTTTGTTCCATTTTGGGGTTTCTTCTTAATTTTAGGGCTTTTTTGGTGGTTTTTTGTAAATTTTGGGGGGTTTTGTTGCTTTTGGGGTCTTTTTGTTGATTTTGGGGGTTTTTTGTTAATTTTGGGGTGTTTCTGTTAATTTTGGGGTATTTCTGTTAATTTTGGGGCTTTTTCCTTAATTTTGGGGTTTTTTGTTTAATTTTGTGGTACTTTTGTTAATTTTGGGGTGTTTTTGTTAATTTTGGGGCTTTTTTATTAATTTTGGGGTATTTTTGTTAATTTTGGGGTCTTTTTGATGATTTTTGGGGCGCTTTTGTTAATTTTGGGCTATTTCTGTTAATTTTGGGGGGTTTTTGTTAATTTTGGGGCTTTTCTCTTAATTTTTATGTTTTTTTGTTAATTTTGTGGTATTTTCGTTAATTTTGGGTCTTCTTGTTTCTTTTTGGGGTATTTTTGTTAATTTGGGGGTTTTTGTGTTAGTTTTGGGGCTTTTTTCTTAATTTTGGGGGTTTTGGCTAATTTTGGGGTATTTTTGTAAATTTTGGGTTTTTTTGTGTTAATTTTGGGGTCTTTTTGTTGATTTTGGGTTCTTTTTGTTAATTTTGGGGTATTTTTGTTAATTTTGGGGTGTTTCTCTTAGTTTTGGGGTCCTTTTGTTGATTTTGGGGGTATTTTTGTTACTTTTGGGGTGTTTCTGTTGATTTTGGGGCTTTTTTAATTTTGAGGGTTTTTTGTTTAATTTGGGGATCTTTTTGTTGATTTTTGGGGTGTTTCTGTTAATTTGGGGGCTTTTTTCTTCATTTTGGGGGTTTTTTGTTACTTTTGGGGTGGTTTTGTTAGTTTTAGGGTCTTCCTGTTGATTTTTGGGGTGTTTTTGTCAGTTTTGGGGTCTTCTTGTTAATTTTGGGGTGGTATTGTTGATTTTTGGGGTCTTTTTGTTGATTTTGGGGTATTTTTGTTAATTTTGGGGCTTTTTTGTTAATTTTGGGGCTTTTTTCTTAATTTTGGGGCTTTTTTGTTAATTTTGGGGTATTTTTGTTAGTTTTCAGGTGTTTTTGTTGATTTTGGGGGTATTTCTGTTAATTTTGGGGCTTTTTCCTTAATTTGGGGGGTTTTTTGTTTAATTTTGTGGTACTTTTGTTAATTTTGGGGTGTTTTTGTTAATTTTGGGGCTTTTTTCTTAATTTTGGGGTTTTTTTGTTAGTTTTGGGGTCTTTTTGTTGATTTTGGGGTGTTTCTGTTGATTTTGGGCTCTTCTGTTGATTTTTGGGGTTATTTGGTTAATTTTGGGGTTTTTGTGTTAATTTTGGGGCTTTTTTCTTAATTTTGGGGTTTTTTGATTATTTTGGGGGTCTTTTTGTTAATTTTGGGGTCTTTTTGTTGATTTTGGGGTCTTTTTCTTAGTTTTTGGGGTATTTTGTTAATTTTGGGGTATTTTTTTGTTAATTTTGGGGTGTTTCTGTTGATTTGTGGGGTCTTTTTGTTGATTTTGGGGGTTTGTTCATTAATTTCGGGGCTTTTTTCTTAATTTTGGGGTTTTTTTGTTAATTTTGGGGTATTTTTGTTAGTTTTGGGGTGTTTCTCTTAGCTTTGGGGTCTTTTTGTTTATTTTTGGAGTATTTTTGTTAATTTTGGGGTGTTTCTGTTGATTTTTGGGGTATTTCTGTTAATTTTGGGGTGTTTCTGTTAATTTCCAGGTATTTTTGTTAGTTTTGGGGTTTTTGTGTTAATTTGGGGGTTTTTTTTCTTAATTCTGGGGTTTTTTGTTAATTTTGGGGTATTTCTGTTAATTTTGGGGTCTTTTTCTTGATTTTTGGCGTCTTTTTGTTGATTTTTGGGGTATTTTTGTTAGTTTTGGGGTGTTTCAGTTAATTTTGGGGTATTTTTGTTGATTTTTGGGGTGTTTCTGTTGATTTTTGGGTTTTTCTTGTTAATTTTGGGGGTTTTTTCTTAATTTTGGGGTATTTTTGTTAGTTTTGGGGTGTTTCTGTTGATTTTTGGGGTGTTTTTGTTGATTTTGGGGTCTTTCTGTTGACTTTTGGGGTAATTTTGTTAGTTTTGGGGTGTCTCTGTTAGTTTGGGGGTTGGGTTCCCCCCCCCTCATTTTGGGGTCCCCCCCCATTTTGGGGTCCCCCCTCTCACCTCCATCTCGGTGCCGAGGGTGCTGTGGGGGGGCAGGGCGGGCGCCACCATCTTGGGGGTGACGGGGAAGTTGGGGGGCAGGCGGGAGCAGCGCCGCAGGAGGAGGGGGTTCACCCCCCCCAGGTACTGCCCCCCAAAAAACGCCTCGTCCTGCCAGTGCTGCACCACGTAATCTGGGGGGGGGACACCCCAAAACCTCAGAAACCCCCCCCCAGCACCCAGGGGTGCCCCCCTGAACCCCAAAACCTCAGATCCCCCCCATGGGACCCCCCTGAACACCGATATTGGGGACCCCCCCCCTCTATGGGTGCCCAAACTTGGGGACACCCCCCAGAGACCCTGCTGCACCCCAAGGTTTGGGACCCCCCCATAGGATCCCCCTGAACCCCGATATTGGGGACCCCCCCTCTATGGGTGCCCAAACTTGGGCCCCCCCCCCAGAGACCCCCCTGCACCCCAAAATTGGGGACCCCCCCATGGGTGCTCCCTGCACCCCAATACTGAAACCCCCCCCCATGGGACCCCCTCCTGCACCCCAAAACTTGGGGACCCACCCATGGGACCCCCCCTGAACCCCGATATTGGGGACCCCCCCTCTATGGCTGCCCAAACTTGGGGAAACCCCCCAGAGACCCCCCCTGTACCCCAAAAGTTGGGGACCCCCCCATAGGATCCCCCCCTGCACCCCAATACTGAGACCCCCCCCATGGGACCCCCCCTGCACCCCAAAAACTGGGACCCCCCATGGGTGCTCCCTGCACCCCAAAACCTCAGACCCCCCCTTGCACCCCAAGACTTGGGGACCCCCCCATAGGACCCCAAAACCTCAGAAACCCCCCCCCAGCACCCAGGGGTGCCCCCCTGAACCCCAAAACCTCAGATCCCCCCCATAGGACCCCCCTGAACCCCGATAGTGGGGACTTGGGGACACCCCCCCCAGGGACCCCCCCTGCACCCCAAAACCCCCCCAGTGACCCCCCAACAACCCCCGATGGTCAGATGCCCCCCAACCCCCACCCCGAGGTTTGGGACCCCCCCAGTGGCCACAACCCCCCCAAAGTGTCCCCAAAGTGTCCCCAAGAGGTCCCCAAAACATCCCGGAATTTTCTGGAATTTTTTTGACATTTTTTTGAAATTTCTTGAAATTTTTTTGAAATTTTGAAATTTTGAAATTTTGAAATTTTGGAATTTTTTGGAATTTTTTTTTTGAAATTCTGGAAATTTCTGGAAGTTTTTGAGGTGTTTCAAATTTCCCCAAATGGCTCCAAAATCCTCCCAATTTTTTTCGGATTTTTCCCAAATTTTTCCCAAATTTTTCCAAATTTTCCCAAATTTTTCCAAATTTTTCCAAATTTCCCCAATTTTTTTCGATTTTAAACTTTTTTTGGAACATTCCCAAATCTCCCCCAAATCTCCCCAAAATTCCCTCAAATTTTCTCAATTTTTCTGCAAATTTCTCAAAAATTTTTAAAATTTTTCAAATTTTTTAAAAATTTTCCAATTTTTTTCAAATTTTTTGCCAATTCTTCCAATTTTCATTCAAACTTTTTCAGTTCTCTCAATTTCACGATTTTTGTTCAAATTTATTCATTTTTTCCAATATTTTCTTATTTTTACCAATTTTTTCCAAATTTTTCCAATTTTTTCCAATTTTTTTCAAATTTTCAGAAGTTTCTCCAAATTTTTTCAATTTTCTCCAAATTTTTCAATTTTTTCTTTTAATTTTCCCTTTTCTAAATTTATTCCTTTTTTATTTTCCCAATTTTTCCAATTTTTCCCAATTTCTTTCAATTTCTTCTTAAAATTTTTCCAATTTTTTCAATTTTCTCCAAATTTTTTTAATTTCTTCCAATTTTTCCAAATTTTCAACACTTTCCAATTTTTTTCCTGTTTCTCCCAATTTTTTCAAACATCCCCCAAAATTTTTCACATTCTCCCAAATTTTTTTCAACGTTTTCCAAGATTTTTGTCCAAATTTTCCCAAAATTCTCAAATTTCTCCAAATTCTTCCAAACTTTTTTCCAATTTTCCCAAATTTTCTCCAAACTTTTCCAAATTTTTTTAATTTTCCCAAATTTCTCAAAATTTCTCAATTTTTTCAAATTTTTTCCAAATTTTTCCAAATTTTTCAAAAATTTTGAAAAATTTTCAAAATTTTTCAAAAATTTTCAAAATTTCTCCAAATTTTCCCGATTTTCCCATTTCCCCCCCACCCCCCACCCATCCCCCCCCGTCCTCACCTGTCACCTCAGTCTGGAAAGGCTCCAGCACCCCCCTCATGGCCTCCAGGCTGGGCCAGGATTGGGCCCTGTCCAGGAAGCCCAGGAGCTTGGAGTGGAGGTTGCTGGGAGGTCAAAGTTCAGAGGTCACCAACATGGCCGCCACAGAGGGAGGGCTCAGGGGGTCAAAAGGTCAAAGGTGACTCACGCGGCGGTGCCCCTGAGGTAGAAGGCGGCCATCTTGGCGGGGCTGTACCGCAGGTCGGGGTCCGGGGGCGTTCCCAGGGGCAGCGCCCAGGGCAGCCCCGGAGCGAACGGAGCCAGGCTGGGGGGGGAGGGGCTACTGAAACCCCCCCCGTGGCTACCAAACCCCCAAGGGGCTACCGGCAGCCCCCTGGGGGCTAGTGACCCCCCTGTGGCTACCAACCCTCCCCCCTTGGGCTAGTAACCCCCTGGGGCTACTAACTCCACCCCTGTGGCTACCAAACCCCCCCATTGGGCTACCAACGCCCCTGTGGCTACTAAACCCCCTATGGCCACCAATCCCACCCCTGTGGCTACCAACCCCTTCCATTGGGCTACCAAACCCCCTGTGGCTACCAACACCCCCCCTGTGGGCTAGTAACCCCCTCAGGCTCCTAACTCCACCCCTGTGGCTACCAACCCCCCCAGGGGGCTACTGAGAGCCCCCTGCTGGCAAGTGACCCCCTTGGGCTACTAACTCCACCTCTGTGGCCACCAAGCCCCCTGTGGCCACCAAACCCCCCCTCAGGCTACCAACCCTCCCCATTGGGCTACCAACTCCCCTATGGCTACCAACTCCCCCCCTGTGGCCACTAAAGGCCTTGTGGCTACCAAGCCCCCCCCCCGTGGCTACCAAATCCCCACCGGAAGCGTCGCCGCTGGGCCCGGAGGTGTCGGCGTCGGTGGCGTCGGAGGAGGGGGGGGCAGCGCTGGGGGAGGGGCAGAGCTGGGGGGGGAAACAGGAAGTGAGGGGGACGTGGGGAAACTGAGGCACAGAGGGGGAAATGGGAAGTTGGGGAATGGGGAAACTGAGGCAGGAAGTGAGAGGGTTTAAGGTGGAAAAGGGGAAGTCGGGGGGGAAAATGGGGAAACTGAGGCACGGGATTGGGGAACTGGGGGGGAAATGGGGAAACTGAGGCACAAAATGGGGAAACTGAGGCACAAAATGGGGAGGAAATGGTGAAACTGAGGTGGAAAATGGGGAAACCGAGGCAGGGAAGGGGTAAACTGAGTCACGGGGGGTGTGGGGGGGTCCCCGCATCACCTCTGCCCTCGGGGATGTCCCAGGTGCCAAATCCGCAGAGCCAGCGGTAGCAGGGGAAGTGGAAAGGCCCGGGGGGCACTTCCTCTTCCATGACGTCACCGCCCACTTCCTCCCCGGTGACGTCATCGCCTTCCTCCCCCTCTTCCTCCTCCTCTTCCTCCTCGTCAGCCTCGTAGGGCGCGGCCGCTTCCCAGGTTTCCTCCCACTTCCGGGTCACTTCCTCCCGGCACGCAGCTTCCGGGGGCTCCTCCTCTTCCTCTTCCTCCTCGCTGACGTCATCGCTGACGTCATCGCCGCTTTCCTCCTCCCCCTCCGTGACGTCATCAACGTCGCCTTCATCGTCCTCGTCGGCGCTGCCGTCGGTGCAGTCGCTGCTGCCGGAGTCGTCGTCGTCCCCGCCCCCTCCCGGCTCCTCGGTGACGTCACGGCCGAGGTTGTCGGCGTCGTCGTCGGGAGGCTCCGCCCCCTCCTCCCATAGGCTGACGCTCTCCAGGAACCAATCAGAGGAAGGGAGGGGCCCCCGGGGGCCTTTGTGGATCCGGAGGAGGAGGGGGCGGCCCAGGGGGTGGGGGGAGGAGAGGGGGAAATCCCCACGCTGGGGGGGGGGACAAAAAGGGGACGTTTTGGGGACGTTCTGGGATATTTGGGGACATTTTGGGGTCATTTGGGGCCTTTTTGGGTCATTTGGGGACGTTTGGGGTCATAAAGGGGCATTTGGGGCCATTTGGGGTCAATTTCCCCCCCAAATTGGGGCCCAAGCACCCAGGGGACCCCCGAATGTCCCCAAATGGCCCTCAAGTACCCAGGGAACCCCAAATTCCCCCAAATTTCACCCAAATTGGGATCCCAGGACCCAAGGAACCCCAAATTCCCCCTAATTTCCCCCAAACCCCCCCAGATTCCCAAAATGCCCCCCAGATCCCCCTCAAATTTCCCCCAAACTCCCCCATAACCCCCCCAAATCCCCCCAAACTCCCCCCAAAACCCCCAAAATATTCCCCAAACCCTCCCAGATTTCCCCCAAATCCCCCTAAATCCCCGAATTCCCCCAATTTCCCCCAAACCCCCCCAAAATCCCCCCAAAATCCCTCCCAAACTCCCCCAAACTTCCCCAAGCCCCCCCAAAATCCACCCAAATCCCCCATAACCCCCCCAAACCTCCCCATAACCCCCCAAACCCTCCCAATATCCCCCCAATTTCCCCCAAACTCCCCCCAACCCCCCCCATAACCCCCCCAATTCCCCCCAATTTCCCTCCAAACCCCCCCATAACCCCCCCAAATCCCCCCCAAAACCTCCGAATTCCCCCAACCCCCCCCAAATCCCCCCAAATATTCCCCCATAACCCCCAAACCTCTCAAATCCTCCCAAATCCCCCAAATCCTCCCCAAACCCCCATAACCCCCAAATCCCCCAGATCCCCAAACTCCCCATTACCCCCAAACCCCAAATCCCCCATAACCCCCAATCCCCCAATTTCCCCCAACCCCCATAACCCCTCCATAACCTCCCCAACCCCCATAACCCCCAATTTCCCCACCTAATCCCTCCAACCCCATAACTCCCCCAAATCCCCCCCAAACCTCCCCATAACCCCCCAAACCCTCCCAATATCCCCCAAATCCCCCAGATCCCCAAAATCCCCCAAAATCACCCCCAAATCCCCCAATTTCTCCCATTTCCCCCAAACCCCCCCATAACCCCCCATAACTCCCCAAATCCCTCCCAAATCCCCCCATAACCCCCAATTTCCCCCAGATCCCAAATCCCCCAACCCCCAATTTCCCCAAACTCCCCCAAACCCCCAAACTCCCCCAATCCCCCAAACCCCCAAAATCCCCCCAAATTCCCCCAATTCCCCCCAACACCCCCCATGTCCCCAAACCCCCAAACTCCCCCAAACCCCCCAAATTCCCCCAAATCCCCCAAATCCCCCAAATCCCCCCAAACTCTCCCAATTCCCCCCAACACCCCCCATGTCCCCAAACCCCCAAACTCCCCCAATTCCCCCAAAACCCCCAAACTCCCCCAAAACCCCCAAATTCCCCCAATCCCCCAAATTCCCCCAATTCCCCCCAACACCCCCCATTCCCCAAACCCCCAAACTCCCCCAAACCCCCCAAATTCCCCCAAATTCCCCCATAACCCCCAAATCCCTCAAATCCCCCCATCCCCCAAAATCCCCAATCCCCCAACCCCCAAATCCCCCATAACCCCCAAAACTCCCCCAAATCCCCCCAAATCCCCCAAAACCTCCCCCAAATCCCCACATAACCCCAAAACCCCCCAAAACTCCCCCAAATCCCCCCAAACCCCCCCAAATCCCCCCAAACTCCCCCAAATCCCCCCATAACCCCCAAATCCCCCAAATCCCTCCCCCAATTTCCCCCAACCCCACCCCCCAAACCCCAAACTCCCCCAAATCCCCCCAAACTCCCCCAAACTCCCCCAAACTCCCCCCAAAACCCCCCAAACTCCCCCCAACCCCCCCAAATCCCCCCAACACCCCCAAATCCCCCCAACCCCCCCAAATCCCCCCAACTCCCCCCAAACCCCCAAAACCCCCCAAATCCCCCCAAATCCCCCAATTCCCCAAGCCCCCAACCCCCCCCCATCCCCGTCCCCCCCCCCCCCCTCCTCACCGCCCCACACCGGGGTCCCCCCCACCCTTCCAGGGGGGTCCTCGGGGTCTCCCCTCGGGTCCCCAGGACGGTGACAGCGATGACGTCACCGGTGCCCCCCAGGGGCCCCCCCCCCGTGCGCACGCGGAGCCGGAAGGAAGGCATCGCGAGGACACAATGGGGGGGGAGGGGCGAGGGGGGCGGGGTTATTGTGTGGGGGGAGGGGCCACGCCCACCCGTGGGGACACGCCCCGCCCCCCCCCACCCCACGGATCGAGCCCCTCCCCCCACCCACCCACCCACGGGATTGGGGGGAGGGAAAGGGGGGGGGAGGGGGGGACCCAAAATGGGGGGGGCACCCATGGGTGGGGGAGGGGTGAAGGGGGGGGGGGTCAAGGGTGGGGGAGGGGCCTGAGGGGGGGGACACCCCAAAACTGGGGGGGGGGTTAAGGGTGGGGGGAGGGGCCCAGAAATGGGGGGGGGGTCCCATGGGTGGGGGAGGGGACCCCAAAACGTGAGGGGGGGTTAAGGGTGGGGGAGGGGCACCCATGGGTGGGGAGGAGGCCTGAGGGACCCCAATGGGGCAATGAGGTGGGGGAGGGGAAGGGGGGACCCAAATGGGGCACCCATGGGTGGGGGAGGGTGAGAGGAGGGTGCAGGGGTGGGGAGGGGCCTGGTGGGGGACCCCAAAATGGGGGTAATTAAGAGGTGGGGGAGGCACCCATGAGTTGGTGGGGGATTAAGGGTGGGGGGAGGGAAGTGGGGGACCCCAAAATGGGGGGTTAAAGTGGGGAGGAGCAAAATGGGGGGGTGTGTGTCCATGGTGGGGGAGGGGCACGGGGGTTCAGGGGGTGGGGGGCTGAGGTGGGGGGACCCCAAAATGAGAGGGGGGGGGTTAAGGGTGGGGGAGGGGCACCCATGAGTTGGGGGGGGGATATAGGGTGGGGGAGGGGAAGGGGGGGGCCCAAAATGGGGGGGGGGTCCCATGGGTGGGGGAGGGGTGAAGGGTGGGGGGGACCCCAAAATGGGGGGGGGGGATTAAGGGTGGGGGGAGGGGTTAGAGGGTGGGGGAGGGGAAGGGAGGGACCCAAGATGGGGGAGGGTCCCATGGGTGGGGGGAGGGGTGAAGGGGGGGGGTCCCATGGGTGGGGGAGGGGCACAGGGGTGGGGGGGACCCCAAAATGGGGGGGGGGGTCCCGTGGGGGCGTGGTCTAAAGAGGAGGCGGGGCTTAAAGAGGGGGCGTGGCCTGAGGGTGGGGGGACCCCAAAATGGGGATTCCCGAGGGGGCGGGGCTTAAAGAGGAGGCGTGGTCTAAAGAGGGGGCGTGGCCTGTAGGGGGTGAGGGGCGGGGTTTGGGTGCTGCTCCTCCCCCCTCCCCCCCACCTGCTCCGTGTTGAGGCCCCGCCCCCTTTCCGCTGTCCGCGCGGCGACGTCACTTCCGGTCGCCGCTTCCGGGTTGCGATGGAGCCGGAGTTCGAGGAAACGGTGGCGATCGAGGATCTGCTGGTAAAGCCCCGCCCACCCCTTCATTAACCGCTTAATTAACTCAGCTAATTAATTAGTTCATTAATTAGCGCGGGCCACGCCCCTTTTTACCCCCCCTCCCCCCCCGCCGCTTCCGGGTTCGCCGCTTCGGGGGCGACTTCCGGGTTGGGAGGGGAAGACTTCCGGGTTTAGCCACGCCCCCCAAACCCCCTCCCTCCCGTGACCTCTGACCCCAATGAAGCCCCGCCCAGTGTGACCTTTGACCCCGCGGCCAAATGACCCAAAATGCCCCAAAACGACCCAAAATGCCCCAAAATGGCCCCAAATGCCCCAAAATGGCCCAAAATGCCCCCAAATCACCCAAAATGCCCCCAAATGGCCCCAAAATGACCCCAAATGACCCCAGAATGTCCCCAAAATGACCCAAAATGCCCCAAAATTACCCAAATTAGCCCAAAATGACCCAAAATGACCCAAAAATGCCCCAAATTGACCCAAAATGCCCCAAATTGCTTCAAACCTCCCCAAAATGACCCAAAATGCCCCAAAATGGCCCAAATTGCTTCAGTGGGCCCCAAAATGCCCCCAAACCTCCCAAAATTTCTCTAAATCTCCCCAAAATGGCCCAAAATGGCCCAAATTTCCTCAAACAGCCCCAAATGACCCCAAAATGCCCCAAATTGTCCCAAAATTTCACCTAAATTCCCCAAATTTTATCAAATCTCTCCAAAATGACCCAAATGGCCCAAATTGACCAAAAATGATCAAAAATGACCCAAAATGACTCCAAAATAGCCGAAAATAGCCCAAAATAACCCAAAATGCCCCAAATGGCCCAAAATAACCCCAAATGACTCAAAATGCCCCAAAATGGCCAAAAATGCCCCCAAATAACCCAAAATGCCCCCAAATGGCCCCAAATGGCCCAAAATAACCCAAAATGACTCAAAATGACCCAAAATGCCCCAAAATTACCCCAAATAGCTCAAAATAGCCCAAAATGCCCCAAATTGTCCCAAAATTTCACCTAAATTCCTCCAATTTTTTCAAACCTCCCCAAAATGCCCCAAAATCCCAAAATTCCCATAATTTCACCAAAATCCCCCAAATTTTCTTTCAAACCTCCCCAAAACCTCCCAAATTTCATCAAATCTCCCCAAATTGACCCCAAATGCCCCAAATTGACCCAAAATGCCCCAAAATGGCCCCAAATGGCCCAAAAATGTCCCAAATTGACCCAAAATGCCCCAAATTGCTTCAAACAGCCCCAAAATGCCCCAAATGACCAAAAAATGCCCCAAAATGCCCCAAATTCTCATAATTTCACCAAAACCTCCCAAATTCTTTCAAACCTCCCCAAAATGCCCCAAAATGACCCCAAATGACCCAAAATGACCCCAGAATGTCCCCAAAATGGGCCCAAATGACCCAAAATAACCCAAAATGACTCAAAATGACCCAAAATGCCCCAAAATTACCCAAATTAGCCCAAAATGACCCAAAATGACCCAAAAATGCCCCAAATTGACCCAAAATGCCCCAAATTGCTTCAAACCTCCCCAAAACCTCCCAAATTCTTTCAAACCTCCCCAAAATGACCTAAAATGCCCCAAATTGTCCCAAAATTTTACCTAAATTCCCCAAATTTTATCAAATCTCTCCAAAATGACCCAAATGGCCCAAAATGACCCAAAATGACCCAAAATTACTCCAAAATAGCCGAAAATAGCCCAAAATAACCCAAAATGCCCCAAAATGCAAAAAAGTGACCCCAAAATAACTCAAAATAACCCAAAATGCCCCAAATGGCCCAAAATAACCCCAAATGACTCAAAATGCCCCAAAATGGCCCCAAATGACCCAAAATGTCACAAAATGGCCTCAAAATGACCCAAAATGACCCAAATTGCTTCAAACCTCCCCAAAATGCCCCAAATTGATCCAAAATGCCCCAAAATGGCCCCAAATCTCCCCAAATGCCCCAAATGGCTTCAAACCTCCCCAAAATGCCCCAAAATCCCCCAGATTTGCCCCAAACCTCCCCAACCCCCCCGTGACCTTTGCCCTTTGCCCTCTGCCCCCTGCCCAGGCCCTGGAGCGTCGCTTCCTGGCCGAGTCTCGCCGCGGCTCCGTGTCCCGGGCCTCTCAGTTCCAGTACTCCTGGGGCCTCATCCACAGCCCCTACGCCCAGGACGTCACCCGTGGGGTCACCCTGCTGAAAGGTCAGAGGTCAAAGGGCACGAGGGAACACCCCGTGCCTCAGTTTCCCCGGTTTTCCCCGTTTCTGCCTCAGTTTCCCCGTTTTCCGCCTTAAATTCCTCATTTCCTGCCTCAGTTTCCCCGTTTCTCAGCCCCCCTCAAGTTCCGGGGTTTTCCCGCCATTTTTTCACCTCCCTGGAGGTCAAAGGTCAAATTTTGGGTGTGTCCCCTCCCCCCCCCCCCCCACAGAGCTGCTGCCCCGGGGGACCCGAGAGGAGCAGAGGGATTGCTGCTATGGATTGGCCCTGGGACACTACAGGATGAGGGTGAGGGGGATGCTGGGAAAAAAGGGGGAAAATTGGGAAAAAATTGGAAAAAATTCGGAAAAATTTGGAAAATTTTGGAAAATTTTGAAAATTTTGGAAATTTGGGGAAATTTGGGGAAATTGGAAGGGTTTGGAGGTTTTGAGGGTGTGGGGGGATGGTTGGGGAAGTTTGGGAGGAGGTGGGAAAAATTTGGGAGGAAAAAAATTGGGGAAAATTTGGGAAATTTGGAAAATTTTGAAGCAAATTGAAAATTCTGCCGGAATTTGAAAGGTTTGGAGGAATTTGGGGGGAAATGGGAAAGTTTGGAAAGTTTTAAGGTGGTTTAAGGGTGTTTTGGGGGTGTTTGGAGAAGTTTGGGGGAAAAAATGGGGAAAATTTGGGAAATTTTGGGAAATTTTGAGAAATTTTGGAAAAATTTGGAAATTTTTGGAAAAATTGGGGAAAATTTGGGGAAAATTGAAAGTTTTGGGGTATTTTAGGGGAATTTGAAATAACCTGAAGAAAATGAAGACATTTTGGGGATAAATGAAAAAAGTTTGGGGAAAAATTGGAAAAATTTGGGGAAACTGAAAAAAAAATTTAGAATTTGCAAAAAATTGGGGGAAATTGGGAGAAATTTGGAAGTTTTTTGAGATTTTTAGGGTTTTGGGGGACGTTTGGAGAAGTTGGAAGAAAGTTTGGGGAAAAAATAGGAAAAAAAAGAAAAATTGGGGCAAAATTTCCAAAAAATTGAAAAATTTGGGAAAATTTGGGGAAATTTGGGAAAATTTGGGGAAATTTGGGGGAAATTGGGGAAATTTGGGAAATCTGGGAAGTTGGGGCCACTTTGGGGCCACTCAGGGTTTTTGGGGTGGGTTTTGGGGCGATTTGAGGCAATTTTGGTGGAATTTTGTCATATTTGTGAAAATCTGAGGAATTTTGGGTGGAATTTTGGGGATTTTGGGTCATTTTGTGTCGCTTTTTGTCCCCAGGACTACGAGGAGGCCCTGGGGCACCTCCAGAGGCTCCTGGCAGCTGAACCCCAAAACTCTCAAGGCCTGAGGCTCCAGGGTCTCATCCGGGAACGCATGAGGAGAGGTGACCTTTGACCCCATGTGACCCCTACGTGACCTCTGACCTCCAGGGGGGGGAGGTGACCCATGTGACTGAGTCCCCTCCCCTTCTTTGTGTCCCCTCCCTTCCTCTCCCCAAAATTTCCTCAAATTTCCCCAAAATTCCCCAAATTTCCCAAATTTCCCCAAAATTTCCTAAATTTCCCCAAAAATCCCCAAAATTTCCTCAAATTTCCCCAAAACTTCCAAAATTTCCCCCAAATTTCCCCAAAATTCCCCAAATTTCTCAAAATTCCCCAAAATTTCCAAAATTTCCCAAAATTTTCACAAAATTTTCCTCAAATTTCCCCAAATTTCCCCAAATTTCCCCAAAACTTCCAAAATTTCCCCAAAATTCCCCAAATTTCCCAAAATTTACCAAAAATTTCCCCAAAATTTCCAAAATTTCCCCAAATTTTCACAAAATTTTCCCCAAATTTCCAAAATTTCCAAAAAAATTTCCAAATTTCCCCCCAAATTTACCAAAATTGCCACAAAATGGCCTCAAATCACCTCAAAATGGCCCCAAACCTTCAAAATGCCCCAAAACGCCCCCAAATCACCCCAAAAATCCCTTGAATTCCTCAAACGGCCCCAAATTTCCTTCACCGTCCCCAAATTGTCCCCAAATCCCCCCAAATGTCCCCAAATTGTCCCCGATGTCCCCAGAGGGTCTCTTGGGCGCCGCCATCGTCGGGGGGGTCGCTCTGGGCCTGGCGGGCCTGGCGGGCCTGGTGGGCGTGGCCATCGCCCGTGCCCGACGCTGACGTCATCGCCGACGCCGTGACATCACCCGGGCCACGCCCAAGCCCCTCCCCCACCCTTCCCCCCTCCCCTTCTGCTTCTTTTCCCCAGTGACGTCATCGAGGCGACTTCCAGGGTGACGTCATCAGGCGGCAACGTCACGAAGGCGACCTGGTGACCGTGACGTCATCGCCGTGAGCTCCTGGGGAGCGGTGACGTCATCAGGCAGCGACGTCGCCGCGGTGACCGCGGGTGATGTCATGGCGGTGACGTCATCACAGCAGCGCCGTTTGCGGTGACGTCATCGTGGTGACGTCATCGCGGCGACTTCCTGGGTGCCTGTGACATCACAGTGTCACTGTGGGGGGGGCTCAGACGTCATCGGGAAGGGGCGGGGCTGTGACGTCACGAGGCGGTGACATCACTTCCTCTCCCTCCCCCCCCCGTGTAAATAAATAACAACTAAAAACCACCCAAAAAGCCCCAAACCCGGCGATTTCTTTGCTCTGATGACGTCACGGGAGGGGGCGTGGCCCTGATGACGTCACAGAGGGGGGCATGGCTCTGATGACGTCACACAGGAAACGCGGGAAATAGCGGAAAAAGGGGGGGTGGGGGAGGGGCCCCCCCGGTTCCTTCCTGACCGGGGGGGTGGGGGAGGGGCCTGGGGGTGGGGGAGGGGGCCCCCCCCCCCGTTTTATTGTCACCTCCCGAGGCCACCGCGGGCACTGCTGACCTTGGGATGACCTTGGGGTGACCTGACGCTGACCTCTGACCTCTGACCCCTCCCCCACCCCCCTCTTTGGCACCTCCTTTGTGTCCCCCCCCCTTTTGTCACCCCCCCCGGGACCCCCTTGTCCCCCCCACCCCCCCCCTTTGTCACCTCTGTCCCCCCCTTGTCCTTTGTCCCCCCCCCATTGTCACCCCCCCGTCCCCCTCTCTTGTCCCCCCTTTGTCCCCCCTGTCCCCATTGTCCCCCCCCATTGTCACCCCTTTGTCCCCCCCCTTGTCCTTTGTCCCCCCCCATTGTCACCCCCCCCTTTGTCCCCCCTGTCCCCATTGTCCCCCCCCATTGTCACCCCCTGTGACCCCCCCTTGACACCTTTGTCACCCGCTGTGTCCCCCCCGTCCCCTCCCGTGACCCCCCCATTGTCCCCTTTGTCCCCCCCCTTGTCCTTTGTCCCCCCCCATTGTCACCCCTGTCCCCCCCTTGTCCTTTGTCCCTCCCCATTGTCACCCCCCCTGTCACCCCCTTTGTCCCCCCCTTCCCCATTGTCCCCATCCCCCCCATTGTCCCCCCCTTGACACCTTTGTCACCGCCCTGTCCCCCCCCCCATTGTCCCCCCCCGACCCCTTATTGTCCCCCCCATTGTCACCCCCGTTGACCCCCCCTTGTCCTTTGTCACCCCCCTATCCCCCATTGTCCCCCGTGACCCCATTGTCCCCAATTGTCCCCTCATTGTCCTCATCCTCCAATTGTCCCCTTGATCCTCCATTGTCCCCCTATTGTCCCCTTATTGTCCCCAACTGTCCCCCATCCCCCCATTGTCCCCTCTGTGACCCCCTGTCGTCCCCCCCTGCCCCCCATTGTCCCCCCTCTATTGTCCCTATTGTCCCCCCCTTATTGTCCCCCCCATTGTCCCCTCATTGTTCCCCTCCTGTGACCCCCTTATTGTCCCTCCCATTGTCCCCCCCATCCCCCCCTTATTGTCCCCATTGTCCCCCTTGTCACCTCCTGTGACCCCCCCCGCCCCCCATTGTCCCCCCCATTGTCCCCCTCCTGTAACCCCCCCTTGCCCTCCCCCATCCCCCCCTATTGTCCCCATTGTCTCCCTTGTCACCTCCTGTGACCCCCCCATCCCCCCCCATTGTCCCCCTTATTGTCCCCCCCATTACCCCCCTGTCCCCCCCATTGTCACCCCCATTGTCCCCCTCCTGTGACCCCCTTATTGTCCCCCCTGTCCCCCCAGTTGTCCCCATTGTCCCCCACTGTCCCTCCCTTATTGTCCCCCCCTTGCCCCCCATTCCCCCCCCATTCCCCCTTATTGTCCCCATTGTCCCCTCATTGTCCCCCTCCTGTGACCCCCCCATTCCCCCCCTATTGTCCCCTTATTGTCCCCCCCATTCTCCCCCTCCTGTGACCCCCTTATTGTCCCCCCATCCCCCCCAATTGTCCCCCCCTGCCCATTGTCCCCCCCTTATTGTCCCATTGTCCTCCCCCATTGTCCCCCCCTTGCCCCCCATTGTCCCCCCATCATCCCCCTTGTCACCTCCTGTGACCCCCCCATTCCCCCCCTATTGTCCCCATTGTCCCCCCTGTCCCCCCCCATTGTCCCCCCCATTGTACCCTTTGTCCCCAATTGTCCCCTTCCTGTAACCCCCCATTCCCCCCCCTTGTCCCCCCATTGTCCCCATTGTCCCCCCCTTATTGTCCCCCCCATTGTCCTCCTCCTGTGACCCCCTCATTGTCCCCCCATTCCCCCCCATTGTCCCCCCCTATTGTCCCAGTTGTCCCCTTATTGTCCCCCCCTCCTCCCCTTTATTGTCCCCATTGTCCCCCTCCTGTGACCCCCCCATCCCCCCCCATTGTGCCCCCCATTCCCCCCCTTATTGTCCCCATTGTCCCCCCCATTGTCCCCATTGTCCCCTTCCTGTAACCCCCCCCGTCCCCCCCATTGTCCCCATTCCCCCCCCATTGTCCCCCTCCTGTGACCCCCTTATTGCCCCCCCTTGCCCCCCATTGTCCTCCATTGTCCCCCCCATTGTCCCCATTGTCCCCCATTGTCCCCCCATTGTTCCCATTGTCCCCTCATTGTCCCCCCCTTGCCCCCCATTCCCTCCCCATTCCCCCCCCATTCCCCCATTGTCCCCCTCCTGTGACCCCCTTATTGTCCCCCCATTCCCCCCCTATTGTCCCCCTTGTCACCTCCTGTGACCCTCTTGTTGTCCTTCCCATTGTCCCTCCATTGTCCCCCCCATTCCCCCCCCATCCCCCCCTTATTGTCCCCATTGTCCCCTCCCTGTAACCCCCCCCTGTCCCCCACATTGTCCCCTCATTGTCCCCCCATTGTCCCCCCCTTTGTCCCCCCCTATCCCACCCCTATTGTCCCCATCCCCAATTGTCCCCCCTCTATTGTCCCCCCCATTACCCCCCTGTCTCCCCCATTGTCACCCCCATTGTCCCCCTCCTGTGACCCCCTTATTGTCCCCCCTGTCCCCCCAGTTGTCCCCATTGTCCCCCCCTTTGTCCCCCCCTATCCCACCCCTATTGTCCCCCTCCTGTGACCCCCCCAACCCCCCCTATTGTCCCTCCCTTATTGTCCCCCCCTTGCCCCCCATTGTCCCCCCTTATTGTCCCCCCTGTCCCCCATTCCCCCCCATTGTCCCCCTCCTGTGACCCCCTTATTGTCCCCCCTTGCCCCCCATTGTCCCCCGTGTCCCCCCCCATTGTCCCCCCATTGTCCCCATTCCCCCCCATTGTCCCCCCCTTTGTCCCCCCCTATCCCACCC
Organism: Archilochus colubris; assembly: GCA_023079485.1. Taxonomy (NCBI): domain Eukaryota; kingdom Metazoa; phylum Chordata; class Aves; order Apodiformes; family Trochilidae; genus Archilochus; species Archilochus colubris. The sequence goes on from JALBCY010000062.1 coordinate 195,938, forward strand.
CTATTGTCCCCATCCCCCCCAATTGTCCCCCCTCTATTGTCCCCCCCTGTCCCCCCCTGTCCCCCCCCCTGTCCCCCCGATGTCCCCGATGTCCCCGTCGCTGTCCCTGTCCCTGTCCCTGGGGCTCCTGGGTTGGGCTCTCCTGGTTTCGGGGCTCTCTCACCCGGCCTGGGGGATGGGGGGGTCCCCGGGCACCCCGGTCACCACCCTGGCTGTCACCCGGGGGCTCTGGAGCGATTGCGTCACCGATGCCACCGGCGTGACGTCATGCGTGCCCCTGGTGTCATTGGTCAGCCTGCCAGGTACCCGCGGGGGAGAGCGGGGACGTTTTGGGGACAATTCGGGAGGTTTGGGGACAACTGGAAATAGCTGGAAACACTGGGGACGTTTTGGGGCAGTTTGGGGCAGTTTGGGGACTTTTGGGGACAATTTGGGGACAATTGGGGACACCTGAAAATAGCCAGAAACACTGGGGACGTTTGGGGACGTTTTGGGACATTTGGGGCAGTTTGGGGACATTTGGGGACGTTTTGGGGACGTTTTGGGGACATTTGGGAAAAACTTGGGGACATTTTAGGGACATTTGGGGACATTTTGGGGACATTTTAGGGACGTTTGGGGACATTTGGGGCAGTTTGGGGACATTTGGGGACGTTTTGGGGACATTTTAGGGACATTTGGGGACATTTTGGGGACATTTTAGGGACGTTTGGGGACACTTGGGGACACCTGAAAGTACCCAAAAAAAACCTGGGGACATTTGGGGACATTTTGGGGACAATTCGGGGAGGTTTGGGGACACCTGAGAATAGCCGGAAACACTGGGGACGTTTGGGGACAGTTTGGGGCAGTTTGGGGACACCTGAAAATACCCAAAAAAACTTGGGGACATTTTGGGGACATTTGGGGACTCCTGAAAATACCCCAAAAAAAATTGGGGACATTTTGGGGACACTTGGAAAGAACTTGGGGACATTTTAGGGAGGTTTGGGGACACTTTGGGGATGTTTTGGGGATGTTTTGGGGACACTTTGGGACAGTTTGGGGACACTTGGGGACACCTGAAAGTACCCAAAAAAAAATTGGGGACATTTGGGGACATTTTGGGGACATTTGGGAAAAACTTGGGGACAGTTTAGGGACGTTTGGGGACAGTTTGGGGACTTGGGGACATTTTAGGGACGTTTTGGGGCACTTTGGGGACATTTGGGACAATTTGGGGACAATTGGGGACAGGAATTCAAAGATTTGGGGACATTTGGGGAGATCTGAAAATAGCCAAAAAAATTGGGGACATTTGGGGACATTTTGGGGACGTTTGGAAAGAACCTGGGGACACTTTAGTGACGTTTGGGGACACTTTGGGGACATTCTGGGGATGTTTTGGGGACGTTTGGACCCACTCAGAACCATTTTGGGTCCAATTTGGGTCTTTTTGGGTCCATTCAGAACCATTTTGGGTCCATTTGGTCCCATTTTGGGGCCTTCTGGGCCCACTCGGAACCATTTTGGGTCCATTTTGGGTCCTTTAGGGCCTGTTCAGAGCCATTTGGACCCATCCAGAACCATTTTGGGTCCCATTTTGGGTCCATTTGGTCCCATTTTGGTTCTTTTTGGTTCTTTTTGGGTCCTTCTGGGCCGATTCGGAACCATTTTGGGTCCATTTTGGGTCTTTTTGGGTCCATTCAGAACCATTTTGGGTCCATTTGGTCCCATTTTGGTTCTTTTTGGTTCTTTTTGGGTCCTTCTGGGCCGATTCGGAACCATTTTGGGTCCATTTTGGGTCTTTTTGGGTCCATTCAGAACCATTTTGGGTCCATTTGGTCCCATTTTGGGGCCTTCTGGGCCCACTCGGAACCATTTTGGGTCCAATTTGGGTCCTTTTGGGTCCACTCAGAGCCATTTTGGACCCATTTGGACCCATCCAGAACCATTTTGGGTCCATTTGGTCCAATTTTGGGTCCATTTGGGCCCATTTTGGGTCCACTCAGAACCACTTAGGACCCATTTGGACCCATCCAGAACCATTTGGGGCGCATTTTGGGTCCATTTGGTCTCATTTTGGGTCTTTTTGGGTCCTTCTGGGCCCATTCAGAACCATTTTGGGTCCAATTTGGGTCCTTTTGGTCCCATTTTGGATCATTCAGGGTCCACTCGGAACCATTTTGGTCCCATTTAGAACCATTTTGGGCCTGTTCAGAGCCATTTTGGAGCCATTTGGACCCATCCAGAACAATTTTGGGTGCATTTGGTCCAATTTTGGGTCCATTTGGGTCCAATTTGGGTCCTTTTGGGTCCACTCAGAACCACTTAGGACCCATTTGGACCCATCCAGAACCATTTGGGGCGCATTTCGGGTCCATTTGGTCTCATTTTGGGTCTTTTTGGGTGCTTCTGGGCCCATTCGGAACCATTTTGGGTCCAATTTGGGTCCAATTTGGGTCTTTTTGGGTCCATTCAGAACCATTTTGGGTCCTTTTGGGTCCACTCAGAACCATTTAGGACCAATTTGGACCCATCCAGAACCATTTTGGGTCCATTTGGTCCCATTTTGGATCATTTAGGATCCACTCGGAACCATTTTGGGTCCAATTTGGGTCCTTCTGGGTCCACTCAGAGCCATTTTGGACCCATTTGGACCCATCCAGAACCATTTTGGGTCCATTTGGGCCCATTTTGGGTCTTTTTGGGTCCTTCTGGGCCCATTCAGAACCATTTTGGGTCCATTTTGGTTCTTTTTGGGTCCATCCAGAACCATTTTGGGTCAATTTGGTCCCATTTAGAACCATTTTGAGTCCATTTGGGCCCATTTTGGGTCCTTTTGGGTCCACTCAGAGCCATTTTGGACCCATTTGGACCCATCCAGAACCATTTAGGGTTCATTTTGGGTCCATTTGGGCCCATTTTGGTTCTTTTTGGGTCCTTCTGGGCCGATTCGGAACCATTTTGGGTCCATTTTGGGTCCTTTTGGGTTTTTCAGGGTACCTGCAGGGCTCGCGGGTCCTGGCGGTTCTGGCTGCGGTTCTGGCGGTACCGGGATTGGGTCTGGGGGGGTTCGGGGGAAGGGGAGGGGGAGGGGCCTGGAACCGCCCCCGAGTCCTGGGCGGGGTCCTCAGCGTCACTTCCGGTGAGTGGGGGAGGGGCCGGAAGTGGGGGGGGAGGGGCAGGAAGTGGGGAGGAAGTGGGGGGGAAGTGGGGGGGGGAGGGGCGGAAATGGGGGGAAATGGGGGGGGAAGTTGGGGGGGGAGGGGCAGGAAGTGGGGGGGAAGTGGGGGGAAACTTGGGGGAAATTTGGGGAAATTTGGGGAAAATTGGGGAAATTTTGAGGAATTTTTTTGGAATTTTGGGGGAAATTTTGGGGGAAAATTGGGGGAAAATTTGGGGGAAATTTGTGGGGAAATCTTTTTGAAAATTTGTGGGGAAAATTTTGGGAATTTTGGGGAAATTTGTGGGGAAATTTTGGGGGAAAATTTGGGGAAATTTTGGGGGAAAATTGGGGAAATTTGTGGGAAATTTTGGGGAAATTTTTTGGGAAATTTTGCAGAAATTTTGAGGAAATTTGTGGAGAAATTTTGGGGGAAAATTTTGGAGAAAATTTGGGGAAAATTGGGGGGAAAATTGGGGAAATTTTGGGGAAATTTTGGGAGGAAATTTGTGGGGAAATTTGGGGAAATTTTGGGGGGAAATTTGGGGGAAATTTGGGGAACTTGGGGGGAAATTTTGAGGAAATTTGGGGGGGAATTTTGGAGAAATTTTGGGGGAATTTTGGGGGAAAATTGGGGGGAAATTTGGGGGGGAAATTTTTGGGGAAATTTTGGGGGGGAAATGGGGAAAAAATTGGAGGAAAATTCGGGGAAATTTTGGGGGGAAATTTTGGGGAAATTTTGGGGAAATTTTTGGGAAATTTGGGAAAATTTTGGGAAATTTCGGGGAAAATTTGTGGGGAAATTTTGGGGGAATTTGGGGGGGAATTTGGGGGGAAAATTGGGGGGAAATCTGGGGAAATTTGGGGGGGGAAACTTGGGGGAAAATTTGGGAAAATTGGGGGGAAATTTTGAGGAAATTTGGGGGGAAATTTTGGAGAAATTTTGGGGGAAAATTTGGGGGAAAATTTTTGGGAAATTTTGGGGAATTTTGGGGGGAAAATTGGAAATTTTGGGGAAATTTTGGGAGGAAATTTGTGGGGAAATTGGGGGGAAATTTTGGGGAAATTTTCTTTTAAATTTGGGGGTGAAATTTTTGGGGAAATTTTGGGGGAAAATTTGGGTAAAATTTGGGGGAGTTTGGGGGGAAATTTGGGGGGGAATTTTGGGGAAATGTTTTTGAAAATTTGGGGGGGAAAAATGGGGGAAAAAATGGGGGAAAATTTGGGGAAATTTTGAGGGGAAATGGGGGAGGTTGGGGGAAAATTTTGGAGAAAATTTAGGGGGAAATTTGTGGGAAATTGTGGGGAAATTTAGGGGGAAAATTTGGGGAAATTTGGGGGGGAAAATTGGGGAAATTTTGGGAAAATTTGGGGGGAAAATTTGGGGAAATTTTGGGGAAATTGGGGGAAAATTTTGGGGGAAAATTGGGGAAATTTGTGGGAAATTTTGGGAAAATTTTTTTGGAAATTTGTGGGGAATTTTTGAGGAAATTTGTGGAGAAAATTTTGGGGGAATTTTGGGGGAAAATTTTGGAGAAAATTTGGAAATTGAGGAAATTTGGGGGGGAATTTTGGAGAAATGTTGGGGGAATTTTGGGGGAAAATTTGGGAAATTTGGGGGGAAAATTTTGGGAAATTTTGGGGGAAATTTTGGGGGGAAATGGGAAAAAAATTGGAGGAAAATTCGGGGAAATTTTGGGGGAAAATTTGGGGGAAATTTGTGGGGAAATTTTTTTGAAAATTTGTGGGGAAAATTTTGGGAATTTTGGGGAAATTTGTGGGGAAATTTTGGGGGAAAATTTGGGGGAAATTTTTTGGAAAATTTGGGAAAATTTTGGGAAATTTTGGGGAAAATTTTGGGCAAATTTGGGGGAAATTTTGGGGGGGGAATTGGGTCCCTTTGGGTCCCTTTGGGTCCATTTGGGTCCTGGTGGTTCCGTGGGGTCCGTTTGGGTTCTGGGGGGGTTCTGGGGGTCCATCTGGGTCCGTTTGGTTCCGTTTGGGTCCCCCCAGGTCTCGTTGCTCTCGGTGCCGCCGCCTGGTTCGGTGCCGCCCTCACCGCCGAGTTCTGGGACCCCGCCCACGAGGGTGTCAGGTGGGTCCAAACGGTTCTGATTGGGTCCAAACGGTTCTGATTGGGTCCAAACGGGCCCCAGTGGTTCCGGTTGGGTTGGGTTGGGTCCAACTGGGTCCAAATGGGTCCCTATGGTTCTGGGTCCAATTGGTTCTGCTCCCAAACCAAGGGTCCAAATGGGTCCAATTGGGTTCAACTGGTTCTGTTGGGTCCCTATGGTTCCGATCGGGTCCAGTTGGGTCGGGTTGGTTCTGGTTGGTCCCGATGGATCCAAATGGGTCCCTATGGTTCTGATTGATCCAGTTGGGCCCAAACAGTTCTGATTGGTCCAAACGGTTCTGTTGGGTCCAGATAGTGCTGATTGGTTCCGATCGGGTCCAATTGGTTCTGGTGGGTCCAATTGAGTTGGGTTGGTTCTGATTAGGTCCAATTGGGACCCTATGGTTCTATTGGGTCCAAATGGTTCCGGTTGGATCCAGTTGGTTCTGACGGGTCCAGTTCAGTCCAGTCGGTTCTGATTGGGTCTAGTTGGGTCCAAAGGGTTCTGTTGGGTCCAAACGGTTCCACCTGGGTCCAAACGGGTCCAAGTGGTTCCGATTGGGTCCAATTGGGTCCCAATGGTTCTATTGGGTCCAAATGGATCCAACTGGTTCTGATGGGTCCAACTGGGTGGGGTCGGTTCTGGTTGGTTCCGATTGGTCCAAATGGTTCTATTGGTTCCGAGTGGGTCCAATGGGGCTGGGTTGGTTCTGGTTGGTTCTGATTGGGCCCAATCAGGTCCGGCTGGGTCCAAATGGTTCTGATTGGTCCAGCTGGGTCCGATTGGTTCTGATTGGGTCGGGTTGGTTCCAATTGGGTCCATTTGGGCCGGGTGGGTTCTGATTGGTTCCGATGGGTCCCAGGTTGGAGCCGGCGCCGGGGCTGCTGCTGGCGGGGGGGGGAGGGGCAGCGCTGGGGCTGGCGGGGGCGGGGCTGATCCTGAGCGCCAGAACCGGAACCGGAACCGGAACCAACCGGGACCAGGACACGGCCAGGTCTGAGCCCAACCCCACCCAGTCCCTCCCAGTTCCTCCCAGTTTCCTCCCAGTCCCTCCCAGCTCCTCCCAGTCCCCTCCCAGTTCCCCCCAATCCCTCTCAGTCCCCTCCCAGTCCCCTCCCAGTGCCTCCCAGTCCCTCCCAGTTCCTCCCAGTTCCCTCCCAGTGCCTCCCAGTTGCTCCCAGTCCCTCCCAATCTCCTCCCAATCCCCTCCCAGTCCCTCCCAGTTCCTCCCAGTTCCTCCCAGTCTCTCCCAGTTTCCTCCCAGTCCCTCCCAATCCCTCCCAGTTCCTCCCAGTTCCCTCCCAGTTCCTCCCAGTCCCTTCCAGTTCCTCCCAGTCCCCTCCCAGTCCCTTCCAGTTCCCCCAATCCCTTCCAGTCCCCTCTCCTCCAGTCCTCCCAGTCCCTCCCAGTCCCTCCCAGTTCCCTCCCAGTCCTCCCAGTCCTCCCCAGTCCCTCCCAGTTCCCTCCCAGCCCCAATCCTCTCAGTCCCTCCCAGTGCCTCCCAGTTCCTCCCAGTCCCTCCCAGTTCCCTCCCAATCCCCTTCCATTTCCTCCCAGTTCCCTCCCAGTGCCTCCCAGTTGCTCCCAGTCCCTCCCAATCTCCTCCCAATCCCCTCCCAGTCCCTCCCAGTGCCTCTCAGTCCCTCCCAGTTCCTCCCAGTCTCTCCCAGTTTCCTCCCAGTCCCTCCCAATCCCTCCCAGTTCCTCCCAGTTCCCTCCCAGTTCCTCCCAGTCCCTCCCAGTTCCTCCCAGTTCCCTCCCAATCTCCTCCCAGTCCCTCCCAGTTCCCTCCCAGTTCCTCCCAGTCTCTCAGTTCCTCCCAGTCCCTCCCAGTTCCTCCCAGTTCCCTCCCAATCTCCTCCCAGTCCCTCCCAGTTCCCTCCCAGTCTCTCCCAGTTTCCTCCCAGTCCCTCCCAGTTCCCCCCAATCCCCTCCCGGTCCCCTCCCAGTCTCTCCCAGGTCCCTCCCAGTCCCTCCCAGGTCCCTCCCAGTCCCTCCCAGTCCCTCCCAGTTCCATCTTCTCCCCTCCCCCCGCAGCCCCCCCCCCTCTCACCTGGGCGGGAAGTACGGACGCAACGTCTACGTCTGACGTCATCGCCCGCCCACCCGTGACGTCACAAGCCACGCCCCAACCCCGCCCCGTGACGTCACAGCCGCAACAAACCCCGCCCCCCGTGACGTCACAACGGCCCGGGACCCCTCCCCGTGACGTCAGAGCCGCCCCCACCCCTCCCAGTCCCTCCCAGTACCCGAGGATCAAACCAGTGACCCCCCCCAGTTAAACCAGTAACGCCCCAGTGCCTCCCAGTAACCCCAGTGACTCCCCCAGTGCCTCCCAGTGACCCCCCCCAGTTAAACCAGTAGCGCCCCGGTGCCTCCCAGTAACCTCAGTGACCCCCTCAGTTAAACCATTAACACCCCAGTTCCTCCCAGTAACCCCAGTGACCCCCCCCCAGTGCCTCCCAGTAATGCACCAGTGCCTCCCAGTGCCCCCCAGTTTATCCCAGTGCCTCCCAGTAGATTCCAGTGCCCTCCCATTAACCCCAGTGACCCCATTGGTGTCTCCCAGTGGCCCCCCAGTTAAACCAGTAACACCCCAGTGCCTCCCAGTAGCCCCAGTGACTCCCCCGGTGCCTCCCAGTAACGTCCCAGTACCTCCCAGTGCCTTCCCAGTAACCCCAGTGACCCCCCCAGTGCCTCCCAGTACATTCCAGTGCCCTCCCAGTATATTCCAATCCCTCCCAGTGCCTTCCCAGTACCACCAGTGACCCCAGTGCCCCCCAGTTTATACCAGTGCCCTCCCAGTGCCTCCCAGTATGTCCCAATTCCTTCCAGTGCCTCCCAGTAACCCCCCCCAGTTAAACCAGTAGCACCCCAGTACCTCCCAGTAGCCCCAGTGACCCCTCCAGTGCCTCCCAGTAAGGCCCCAGTGCCTCCCAGTAACCCCAGTGACCGTCCCAGTGCCTCCCAGTAACGTCCCAGTGCCTCCCAGTGCCTTCCCAGTAACCCCAGTGACATTCCCAGTACCACCAGTGACCCCCCCAGTGCCTCCCAGTAACCCCAGTGACTCCCCCAGTGCCTCCCTGTAACCTCAGTGACCCCCCCCAGTTAAACCAGTAATGCCCCAGTGCCTCCCAGTAACCCCAGTGACCCCCCCAGTTAAACCAGTAACACCCCAGTGCCTCCCAGTAGCCCCAGTAACCCCCCCAGTGCCTCCCAGTAATGCACCAGTGCCTCCCAGTGCCCCCCAGTTTATCCCAGTGCCTCCCAGTAGATTCCAGTGCCCTCCCATTAACCCCAGTGACCCCACTGGTGTCTCCCAGTGGCCCCCCAGTTAAACCAGTAACACCCCAGTGCCTCCCAGTAACCCCAGTAACCCCCCCAGTTAAACCAGTAACGCCCCAGTGCCTCCCAGTGCCTTCCCAGTAACCCCAGTGACATTCCCAGTGCCTCCCAGTAACCCCAGTGACCCCCTCCAGTGCCTCCCAGTACATTCCAGTGCCCTCCCAGTATATTCCAATCCCTCCCAGTGCCTTCCCAGTACCACCAGTGACCCCCCCAGTGCCCCCCAGTTTATTCCAATGCCCTCCCAGTATATTCCAGTGCCCTCCCAGTATGTCCCAATCCCTTCCAGTGCCTCCCAGTAACCCCCCCCAGTTAAACCAGTAACACCCCAGTGCCTCCCAGTAACCCCAATGACCCCTCCCAGTATATCCCAGTGCCTCCCAGTTTATTCCAGTGCCCTCCCAGTGCCTCCCACTTCCTCCCAGTATATCCCAGTCCCTTGCCAGTCCATTCCAGTCCCCTCCCAGTTCCTCCCAGTATATCCCAGTGCCTCCCAGCTTATTCCAGTGCCCTCCCAGTGCCTCCCAGTATATCCCAGTGCCTCCCAGTTTATTCCAGTGCCCTCCCAGTATATCCCAGTGCCTCCCAGTTTATTCCAGTGCCCTCCCACTTCCTCCCAGTATATCCCAGTGCCTCCCAGCTTATTCCAGTGCCCTCCCAGTGCCTCCCAGTGCCCTCCCAGTATATCCCAGTGCCTGCCAGCTTATTCCAGTGCCCTCCCAGTGCCTCCCAGTATATCCCAGTGCCTCCCAGCTTATTCCAGTGCCCTCCCAGTGCCTCCCAGTATATCCCAGTGCCTCCCAGCTTATTCCAGTGCCCTCCCAGTGCCTCCCAGTATATCCCAGTGCCTCCCAGTTTATTCCAGTGCCCTCCCACTTCCTCCCAGTATATCCCAGTGCCCTCCCAGCTTATTCCAGTGCCCTCCCAGTGCCTCCCAGTATATCCCAGTGCCTCCCAGTTTATTCCAGTGCCCTCCCAGTGCCTCCCAGTATATCCCAGTGCCTCCCAGTTTATTCCAGTGCCCTCCCAGTATATCCCAGTGCCTCCCAGTTTATTCCAGTGCCCTCCCAGTATATCCCAGTGCCTCCCAGTTTATTCCAGTGCCCTCCCAGTGCCTCCCAGTATATCCCAGTGCCTCCCAGTATATCCCAATGCCCTCCCAGTATATCCCAGTGCCTCCCAGCTTATTCCAGTGCCCTCCCAGTGCCTCCCAGTATATCCCAGTGCCTCCCAGTCCCTCACAGACAAAGACTTTTTATTATTTTCCACATTTTTCACACCAGGAATTTGGGATTTTTTTTCCTCCCCCCCCCCAAAAAAAACCCCAAAAAGGCGACGGGGGCGGGGGGAGGGGCGGGGGGAACCCCCCGGAATTTAAATAAATCTGCATAAATTTAAATAAATTAAAATAAGTTAAAAACGGGGGGGGGGAAAGGGGAAAAAGGGGGAGGGTTTGGGGTCCCCCCGAGGGATTTTTTGGGGGAAAAAAAGGGGATTTGGGGAGCGGGGGGAGGGGGGGTGGAAACGGCGTCACTTGGGGACCCCCCCTGCGCTGCTTTTGGGGCAAAAAACCCGGATTTTGGGGACCCCCCCTCCCCCCCGGACCGGTTTGGGGCCTGCCCGACACTTCGAAGCCTTCTCTAGATTGTGGGGCCTTCCCCTCAACTCTTGGGGTCCCCTCTCAACTTTTGGGGTCCCCCCTCATGTTTTTGGGGTCCCCCCTCAACTTTTGGGGACCCCCCCTCCTCATTCTTGGGGTCCCCCCCTTGTTTTTGGGGTCCCTGCCTCCATTTTGAGGCTTTTCCGCCATTTTGAGGCCGTCCCTACATTTTGGGGCCCTCCCTCAACTCTTGGGGTCCCCCCCATTTTTTGGGGTCCCCCCTCAACTCTTGGGGTCCCCTCTCCCATTTCTGGGACCCCCTCTCCATATTTTGGGGTCCCTCCCTCATTTTTAGGGATCCCCACCTCCATTTTGAGGCCTTTCCGCCATTTTGGGGCCTTCCCTCTTGTTTTTGGGGCCTTCCCCTCAACTCTTGGGGTCCCCCCTCATGTTTTTGGGGTCCCCTCTCCCTTTTCTGGGACCCCCACTCAATATTTTGGGGTCCCCCCCTCGTTTTTGGGGTCCCTGCCTCCATTTTGAGCCCTCTCCGCCATTTTTAAGCCCTTTCCGCCATCTTGAGGCCTTCCCTAGATTTCGAGGCCTCCCCTTAAACTTTTGGGGTCTCTCCTCAACTTTTGGGGTCCCCCCCTTCACTTTAGGACCCCCCTCAATTTCTGGGGACCCCCTCTCCATATTTTGGGGTCCCCCCCTCATTTTTAGGGGTCCCTGCCTCCATTTTGAGGCTTTTCCGCCATTTTGAGGCCGTCCCTACATTTTGGGGCCTTACCTCTTGTTTTTGGGGTCCCTCCCTCAACTTTTGGGGCCCCCCCCCATTTTTTGGGGTCCCCCCTCAACTCTTGGGGTCCCCTCTCCCATTTCTGGGACCCCCTCTCCATATTTTGGGGTCAACCCCTCATTTTTAGGGGTCCCTCCCTCCATTTTGAGGCTTTTCCGCCATTTTGGGGCCTTCCCTCTTGTTTTTGGGGCCCTCCCTCAACTCTTGGGGTCCCCCCTCTTTTTTGGGGTCCCCCCTCATGTTTTTGGGGTCCCCCCTCCTGTTTCTGGGACCCCCACTCAATATTCTGGGGTCCCCCCATCATCTTTGGGGTCCCTCCCTCCATTTTGAGCCCTTTCCGCCATCTTGAGGCCTTCTCTACAATTTGGGGCCTTTCCTCTGATTTTTGGGGTCCCCCTCTCCATATTTTGGGGTTCTCCCTCCACATTAGGACCCCCCCTTGATTTTGGGGACCCCCCCTCCATATTTTGGGGTCCCCCCCTCATTTTTAGGGTCCCTGCCTCCATTTTGAGCCCTCTCCGCCATTTTGAGCCCTTTCCGCCATCTTGAGGCCTTCCCTAGATTTCGAGGCCTCCCCTTAAACTTTTGGGGTCTCTCCTCAACTTTTGGGGTCCCCCCTCAACTTTTGGGGTCCCCCCTCCTGTTTCTGGGACCCCCACTCAATATTCTGGGGTCCCCCCCTCATTTTTGGGGTCCCTGCCTCCATTTTGAGCCCCTTCCGCCATTTTGGGGCCTTCCCTCTTGTTTTTGGGGCCTTCCCCTCAATTCTTGGGGTCCCCCCTCATGTTTTTGGGGTCCCCCCTCCTGTTTCTGCGACCCCCACTCAATATTCTGGGGTCCCCCCATCATCTTTGGGGTCCCTCCCTCCATTTTGAGCCCTTTCCGCCATCTTGAGGCCTTCTCTACAATTTGGGGCCTTCCCTCTGATTTTTGGGGTCCCCCTCTCCATATTTTGGGGTTCTCCCTCCACATTAGGACCCCCCCTCAATTCTGGGGACCCCCACTCCACATTTTGGGGTCCCCCCCTCATTTTTAGGGGTCCCCCCCTCCATTTTGAGGCCTTTCCACCATCTTGAGGCCTTCTCTACATTTTGGGGCCTTCCCTCTTGTTTTTGGGGCCCTCCCTCAACTCTTGGGGTCACCCCTCAACTTTTGGGGTCCCCCCTATTTTTTGGGGTCCCCTCTCCCGTTTCTGGGACCCCCACTCAATATCCTGGGGTCCCCCCATCATCTTTGGGGTCCCTCCCTCCATTTTGAGCCCTTTCCGCCATCTTGAGGCCTTCTCTACATTTTGGGGCCTTCCCTCTTGGTTTTGGGGCCTTCCCCTCAACTTTTGGGGTCCCCCCTAGTTTTTGGGGTCCCCCCCTTATTTTGGGGTTCACCATCAACTTTTGGGGACCCCCCCCTCCTCATTCTTGGGGTCCCCCCCTCATTTTTGGGGTCCCTCCCTCCATTTTGAGCCCTTTCCGCCATCTTGAGGCCTTCCCTAGATTTCGAGGCCTCCCCTTGAACTTTTGGGGTCTCTCCTCGACTTTTGGGGTCCCCCCCTTCACTTTAGGACCCCCCTCAATTTCTGGGGACCCCCCCTCCATATTTTGGGGTCCCCCCCTTCATTTTTAGGGGTTCCCCCTCCATTTTGAGCCCTTTCCGCCATTTTGAGGCCTACCCTAAATTTCAAGGCCTCCCCTCAAACTTTTGGGGCCCTCCCTCAACTTTTGGGGTCCCCCCTAGTTTTTGGGGTCCCCCCCTTATTTTGGGGTTCACCATCAACTTTTGGGGACCCCCCCTCCTCATTCTTGGGGTCCCCCCCTCATTTTTGGGGTCCCTGCCTCCATTTTGAGCCCTTTCCGCCATCTTGAGGCCTACCCTAAATTTCAAAGCCTCCCCTCAAACTTTTGGGGCCCTCCCTCAACTTTTGGGGCCCCCCCCCATTTTTTGGGGTCCCCCCTCAACTTTTGGGGACCCCCCCTCCTCATTCTTGGGGTCACCCCCTCATTTTTAGGGGTCCCCCCCTCCATTTTGAGGCCCTTTCCGCCATTTTGAGGCCTTCCCTCAACTTCTCAGCCTACCCCTAAATTTCTGGCCCCCCCCCCCATATTTTTTGGGGTCCCCTCTTTCATTTTTGGGGCCCCCGTTGGGATTTTTGGGGTCCCCCCCATCGGCAGTGATCGTTTTGGGGACCCCCCCAAGATTTTTTTTTTCAGGGGGGGTTTTTGGAATGTCCAAAAAATTTGGGGCCCCCCCTCTAAAAATTTTTTTTTTTTTTTGGGGGGGGCTCTGGAATGCAAGGGGGGTCCCCCCAAAAAACAAGAGGGGGGGGGGTGGGGGACCCCAAATTGGGAACCCCCCAAAAAATTGAGGGGAAACCCCAAAAAAAAATCAAAGGGGGGAAAAAAACCCAAAAAATTAAATTTAAATTTTTAAAACCCCCCCAAAAAAATTTTTTTTTTTTTTTGGGGCCCCCCCAAGTTTTTGGGGAGGTTCCTTGTGCTTTTTGTTGGTTTTTTTTTAGGGGGGGGAACCCCAAAAATTTCTCCCCACCCAAAGGGGACCCCAAAATTCCCTCCTTTTGTTTTTTGGGGTGGCCCCTGGGGGGGGGAGGGGTTTTTTTGGGGGGAAATTTGGAGGTTTTGGGGCATTTAAAGTTTTTTTTTTTTTAGTTTTAGGGTTCAAGGGTTTGGGGGGGGTTTTGGGGTCGTTTTGGGGGATTTTGGGGTCATTTTGGGGGGTTTTGGGGTTTGAATTTTTCTGTAGAATTTTGGGGTCGTTTTGGGGGATTTTGGGGTTTGGGGGGGTCCAAAATTTTTTTTTTTTTTTTTTTTGGGGGGGGGGAAGGAATTTTGGGGTCATTTTGAGGGATTTTGGGGTCCGAAAGCGTTTTGGGGTTTTTTTTTGGGGTGGTTTGGGGGGAGGATTTTGGGTGAAACTTGGGGGGTTTTGGGGTTTTCTTAAATAAAGGGGAAGGGGGGGGGGAGGGGATTCTCGGGGTCCCTGAGGGGGAGGGAGGGGTTGGGGGCGGGGCTTCCTCTGACGTCACGGCGTGGGCGTGGCCGGAAGTGGCCCGGGGGCGGAGCTTGGAGGAGGGGGCGGGGCCTGAGCCCTTTAGGTGCTGAAATAGACTGGGAAAGGGGGGAGGGGGAGGAAGGAAATGGGGTTAATTAACGCTCATTTGCATATTAAGGAGTCAATTGAGTCTGCCCCACCCCTCATTTGAATAATGAGTGTTAATCTGTTAGCCACGCCCCTCATTTGCATGCCACGCCCCCTTATTCACAGTAAAAGCTGTGTTCTCTTCCTCATTTGCATACTTCGAGCTCGTTTGCTTATTAATTAAATGCTTATTAATTAAATTATTAATTAAATTGCAATCCCCACCCCCTCATTTGCACATCCTGGTGGGTAATTAACTACCAGAAGCCTTAATTTGCATATTGCATCTCATTAATTGATAGAAAATGGGAATCCCCTTTCTCATTTGCATAGCCCATATTAATCAATTAATTAAATCATACCTAATTAATTAAGTTAATTGATTGATTAATTGCATGCCCCACCCTCACGTTTACATATCCTGATGGTTAATTAGCTGGCCACGCCCTTCATTTGCACACCACGGCCCCTTAATCCCCCCCTAATGCAAGTCCTCTACTTCATTTGCTTATTAATTAAAATAATTAAGGCCATTAGGCACCTTCATTTGCATATCCCCAGCACTAATTAGTTGGCCCCTCCCCTCACCTGAACGCCCAGCCCCTAATTAATCAACTAATCAAGGGCCTTGCTTGCACCAGGCCCTTGTTAAGGCCCGCCCCCTCATTTGCATGCTAATTAACCCCTCATTAGCATCCAATCAGCGCTCACCGATGATGATGATGAGGACGATGGCGCAGATGACCCCGAGGATGATCATCATCTGGGGGGCAAAGGTCAAAGGTTAAAACAACCCCAGAGGTCACCGGGGGCCCGGCGGCCATTTTGGGGCCAATTCCCAGGGTTTTGGGGCCAATTCCCGGGGTTTTGGGGCAGTTTTTTCCCAGCCCTGGGATGAAATTAGAGATTTTTTAAAGCCCTGTTGATTTTTTGGGGTGATCTGAGGCCATTTTAGGGTTTTCGCGGGGGCCCGGCAGCCATTTTGATTCCAAACGTGGAATTTTGGCCATTTTGGGCCTATTTCAGTGTTTCTTGGTCCAATTCTGAGGTTTTTTGGGTGTTTTGAGGTAAAATTCCAGGAATTTGGGGTCAGGGGGTGAGTATTTGTTGTGTCCCCCCCAACCCTTGAAGCTCCTTCAACATTTTTGGACATTTTCAGCCATTTTTGGCCATTTTGGGCCAATTTTTGGTATTTGGGGCCTACTTTGGGATTAAACGTTCTAATTTTGCAATTTTTTGAGTGTTTTGAGGGAAAATTTTAGGAATTTTGGGTCAAGGGGTGAATATTTGTTGTGTCCCCACCCAACCCTTGAAGCTCCTTCACCAGTTTTGGACATTTTGGGCCATTTTGGGCCAATTTTTGCTATTTGGGGCCTACTTCGGGATTTAACCTTCCAATTTTGAACTTTTTGAAGTGTTTTGAGGAAAAATTTTGGGAATTTTGGGTTATTTTCAGTCAGGAAGGGAATGTTTTCCATGTCCCCACCCAACTCTTGAAACCCTTCCACCGCTTTTGGACTTTTGGGGTAATTTTTGACCATTTTTGGCCAATTTTGGACGTTTGGCGCCGACTTCGGTCTTTCAGGTTCTGACTTTGAGGTTTTTTAGGTGTTTTGAGGGAAAATTTTGGGAATTTTGGGTCAAGGGGGTGAATATTTGTTGTGTCCTCCCCAACCCTTGAGGCTCCTTCACCATTTTTAGCCATTTGGGGTCATTTTTGGCCGTTTTGGGATCAATTTTGGACATTTGGGGCCTAGTTTGGTGTTTCGTGCTCCAATTTTGAGGATTTTTGAGTGTTTTGAGGAAAAAATTGGGAATTTTGGGTAATTTTCAGTCAGGAAGGGAATATTATAGGTGACCCCACCCAACCCTGGAAACTTCTTCCCCATTTTTGGACATTTTGAAGCATTTTTTGACCAATTTCAGACATTTGGGGCCTATTTCAGTACTTTGTGGTCCAATTTTTAGATTTTTTTGTGTTTTGAGGAAAAATTTGGGGAATTTTGGGTTATTTTGAGCCAGGAAGAGAATATTTTAGTCCTCCTCACCCAACCCTTGAAACTCTTCCTCCATTTTTCAACATTTTTGGCCGTTTTTGACCATTTTTGGACATTTGGGGCCTACTTTCATTTCTGTCTTCCAATTTTAAGATTTTTTGAACGTTTTGAGGTAAAATTTTGGGAATTTTGGGTTATTTTGAGCCAGGAAGAGAATATTTTAGTCCTCCTCACCCAACCCTCCAAACTCTTCCACCATTTTGGGACATTTGGGGCCAATTTTGGGACATTTTTGGCAGTTTTAGAGACTTGGGACCTGCTTCCGTGTTTCATATCCTGACTTTGAGACTTTTTAAGTGTTTTGAGGGAAAATTTGGGGAATTTTGGGTTATTTTGAGCCAGGAAGAGAATATTTTAGTCGTCCTCACCCAACCCTTGAAACTCTTCCACCATTTATCAACGTTTTTGGCCGTTTTTGACCATTTTTGGACATTTGAGGCCTACTTTCATCTCTGTCTTCCAGTTTTAAGGTTTTTTGAACGTTTTGAGGTAAAATCTGGAGAATTTTGGGTTATTTTGATGCAGGAAGAGAACATTTTAGTCCTCCTCACCCAACCCTCCAAACTCTTCCACCATTTTGGGACATTTGGGGCCATTTTTGCACGTCTGGGCTCTTCCCGACGCCATTTTCTGCGCCCGCCACAACGATTTTTTGGGAATTCCGAGGAATTTTGGGAGAAAACTTGGGGATTTTGGGACAAGGGGGGGGTTGATTGTTTTGGGGTCCTCTCCCCCCCTCAAACCTTGAGGTTCTTCCACCAGTATTTGCGCTTCAGCTTGGCCGCACTGGTCTCAAACTGGGAGGCCCCGGCCTGCAGCGCGTCGGCGCGGTCGTCCAACTCCGAGAGTTTCTGGTCCCTCTCCAGCACTTTGTCCACGTTGACCCTCATGATGTCGACCACCTTGATGACGTCACGGGGGCACAGGATGACATCACAGCTCAGAGGGTGACGTCACAGAACCCAAAAACACACCCCAAAATCTTAAAAAACGACCCCAAATCCCCCCCCCCTTTTCCCGCCACGGCCCGGCTCCTCATTTGCATACATCTACATAGTCATTAGCATATTACCCCTTACCCCACCCCTCCCCTCATTTGCATACCGCCCAACTTCCCGCTTTTAACCTAAATCTACATCATTTTACTGTTAATTTCCCTCCCCCCAACACCTCATTTGCATATGCCCCTCCCTCCAGCCCCACCCCATTTAGACCCCACCCTCTTTAACCCCTCCCCCTCTTCTTAGTTCCCTTCAGGCCCCTCCCCTTTTAGGCCACACCCTCTTTAAGCCCCACCCCCCTTAGGCCCCTCCCCCTTTAGACCCCATAGGCCCCTCCCCCTTTAGACCCCACCCCTTCCCTCAGGCCCCTCCCCCTCTGTTCCCCTTTAGGCCCCACCCCCTTTAGACCCCACCCACCCCTGTAACCCCTCCCCCTTTAAGCTCCTCCCCCTCTTCTTAGTTCCCTTCAGGCCCCTCCCCCTTTAGGCCACACCCTCTTTAAGCCCCACCCCCCCTTAGGCCCCTCCCCCTTTAAACCCCACTCCTCCCCTCAGGCCCCTCCCCCATTCCATTCAGGCCCCTCCCCCTCCTCTCAGGCCCCTCCCCCTCTCTCCTAGGCCCCTCCCCCTCTGGCTCCGCCCCCTGCTGACCTCATCAACCTGCGCCTGGGTCTGCTGCAGGCGGCGGTTGCTGGTGAGGTTGGGGGGAGGGGCGGGAGGACCCCCCCCCTCGGCGGGGGGAGGGGCAGCGGGGGCGGCGGGGGCCGACCTGGAGGGGGTCAAAGGTCAGAGGTCAGGCACTGGGAGGGACTGGTGGGAACTGGGAGGGAGTTTGGAGGCACTGGGAGGAAGTGGGATGGAACTGGGAAGGACTGGGAGGGGTCTGGGGGGAGACTGGGAGGGAGTTGGGAGCACTGGGATATACTGGGAGGGGACTGGGAAGGACTGGGAGGGGTCTGGGGGGAACTGGGAGGGAGTTGAGGGCACTGGGATATACTGGGAGGTACTGGGAGGGGACTGGGAAGGACTGGGAGGGAGTTGGGGGCACTGGGATATACTGGGAGGGGTCTGGGGGGGACTGGGAGGGAGTTGGGGGCACTGGGATATACTGGGAAGAAGTGGGACAGAACTGGGAAGGACTGGGAGGGGTCTGGGGGGGACTGGGAGGGAGCTGGGGGCACTGGGATATACTGGGAGGGAACTGGGAAGGACTGGGAGGGGTCTGGGAGGGAGTTTGGGGGCACTGGGATATACTGGGAGGGAACTGGGAAGGACTGGGAGAGAGTTTGGAGACACTGGGAGGAAGTGGAATGGAACTGGGAAGGACTGGGAGGAGACTGGGAGGGAGTTGGGGGCACTGGGATATACTGGGAGGTACCGGGAGGGGACTGGGAAGGACTGGGAGGAGACTGGGGGGGACTGGGAGGGAGCTGGGGGCACTGGGATATACTGGGAGGTATTGGGAGGGGACTGGAAAGGACTGGGACGGGCCTGGGAGGGGACTGGGGGCACTGGGAGGGCACTGGGAGGAAGTGGGAGGGGACTGGGAAGGACTGGGAGGGGTCTGGGAGGGAGTTTGGGGGCACTGGGATATACTGGGAGGGGACTGGGAAGGACTGGGAGCGGTCTGGAGGGGGACAGGGAGGGAGTTGGGGGCACTGGGATATACTGGGAGGTACTGGGAGGGGACTGGGAAGGACTAGGAGGGGTCTGGGAGGGAGTTTGGGGGCACTGGGATATACTGGGAGGGGACTAGGAAGGACTGGGAGCGGTCTGGGGGGGACTGGGAGGGAGTTGGGGGCACTGGGAGGGCACTGGGAGGAAGTGGGATGGAACTGGGAAGGACTGGGAGGAGACTGGGAGGGAATTGGGGGCACTAGGATATACTGGGAGGGGACTGGGAAGGACTGGGAGGGGTCTGGGGGAGACTGGGAGGGAGTTGGGGACACTAGGATATACTGGGAGGGCACTGGGAGGGGACTGGGAAGGACTGGGAGGGACTGGGAGGGAGTTTGGAGACACTGGGAGGAAGTGGAATGGAACTGGGAAGGACTGGGAGGGGTCGGGGGGGGACTGGGAGGGAGCTGGGGGCACTGGGATATACTGGGAGGGAACTGGGAAGGACTGGGAGGGGTCTGGGAGGGCACTGGAATAAGCTGGGAGGCACTGGGATATACTGGGAGGGCACTGGGAGGGGACTGTGGGAAACTGGGAGGGATTGAGAGGGGACTGGGAGGCACTGGGAGGGACCGGGGGGGTACTGGGAAGGTGTGGCAGGGAGTGGGGGGGGACTGGGATATACTGGGAGGTACTGGGAGGGGACTGGGAAGGAGTTTGGAGACACTGGGATATACTGGGAGGTACTGGGATACTGGGAGGGGACTGGGAAGGACTGGGAGGGAGTTTGGAGACACTGGGATATACTGGGAGGGCACTGGGAGAGAGGGGGGGATACTGGGAGAGGATTGGGAGGAACTGGGAGGGGACTGAGGGAAACTGGGAGGGAGTGGGAGGGAACTGGGATACACTGGGAGGGCACTGGGAGGTGACTGGGGGAAACTGGGACAGATTGAGAGGGGACTGGGAAGCACTGTGAGGGAGTGGGGGGGTACTGGGAAGGACTGGGAGGGGACTGGGAGGAACTGGGGGGGGGGACTGAGGGATACTGGGAGAAACTGGTTTAGAGTGGGTAAGAACTGGGGACTTGGGGGCTACTGGGAGGCAGTGGGAGGGAACTGGGAAGGCACTGGGAGGTAGTGGGAGGGACTGGGGGGCACTGGGAGGTACTGGGAGGGCACTGGGAGGGAGTGGGGGTTACTGGGAGAGGATTAGAAGGGAACTGGGAGGGAGTTTGGGGGCACTGGGCTATACTGGGAGGGCACTGGGAGAGAATGGGTGGGCACTGGGAGGAGATTGGGAGGAACTGGGAGGGGATTGGGGGGGACTGGGGGATACTGGGAAGGAACTGGGAGGGCACTGGGAGGTAGTGGGGCTGGGGGAAACTGGGAGGGACTGGGAGAGAGTGGGGGGGTACCAGGGGCATACTGGGAGGGACTGGGAGAGGACTGGGGGAGAGTGGGAGGGAGTCTGGGGGCACTGGAATGTACTGGGAGGGAATGGGGGGGGTACTGGGAGGCACTGGGAGGAGATAAGGAGGAACTGGGAGGGGATTGGGGGATACTGGGAGGAAGTGGGAGGGCACTGGGAAGGACTGGGAGGGAGTGGGGGGGTACTGGGAGGAACTGAGAAGGATTAAGGGGGAACTGGGGGGCAACTGGGAAGGAACTGGGGGGGAAATGGGATGGAACTGGGAAGGACTGGGAGAAAACTGAAGGATACTGGGAGGAAAATAGGGAGCACTGGGGGATACTGGGAGGAACTGGGATGGACTGGGATGGACTGGGAGGGAACTGAGGGATACTGGGAAGAACTGGGGGGGAACTGGGGGATACTGGGAGGAACTGGGAAGGTATTGGGGGAGACTGGGAAGGAACTGGAGGGGACTGGGAGGGAACTGGGGGATAGTGGGAGGAACTGGGAGGCAGTGGGAGGGAACTGGGGGATACTGGGATGAACCGGGGGAGCTAGGGGGGAACTGGGAGGCAGTGGGAGGGAACTGGGGGATATTGGGAGGGAACTTGGATGGACTGGGGGGGAACTGGGGGATACTGGGAGGGAACTGGGATGAACTGGGAGGAAACTGGGGGATACTGGGAGGAACTGGGATGGAGTGGGAGGGAACTGGAGGATACTGGGAGGAACTGGGATGAACTGGGAGGGAACTGGGGGATACTGGGAGGAACTGGGATGAACTGGGAGGGAACTGGGGGGGGAACAGGGAGGGGATTGGTAGGAACTGGGAGGGAGTGGGAGGGGTACTGGGGGAGACTGGGATGGACTGGGAGGGAACTGGGTGATACTGGGATGAACTGGGGGAGCTAGGGGGGAACTGGGGGATACTGGGAGGAACTGGGATGGAGTGGGAAGGAACTGGGGGATACTGGGAGGGAACTGGGATGAACTGGGAGGGAACTGGGGGATACTGGGAGGGAACTGGGGGATACTGGGATGAACTGGGGGAGCTAGGGGGCAACTGGGGGATACTGGGAGAGAACTGGGATGGAGTGGGAGGGAACTGGAATGGAGTGGGAAGGAACTGGGGGATACTGGGATGAACTGGGGGATACTGGGAGGGAACTGGGAGGCAGTGGGAGGGAACTGGGATGAACTGGGAGGGAACTGGAATGGAGTGGGAGGGAACTGGGGGATACTGGGAGCGAACTGGGGGATACTGGGAGGAACTGGGATGGAGTGGGAGGGAACTGGGGGATACTGGGAGGGAACTGGGATGAACTGGGAGGGGACTGGGGGGGAACTGGGGGATACTGGGAGGGAACTGGGATGAACTGGGAGGGAACTGGGGGTGGGGGAGGAGAATCGGGGGCGATTTGAGGGGGATGGGGGGGGAAGGGTTGGACCGGGGGGTTCGGGGATCCCTGAGGGGGGGGAGGGGGGGGAGGTACCGGATTGGGGTAAAATTGGGGAATTTTGTGGAAAAAACACAAAAAGGAGAAAGGGGGGAAGGGAAAGGGAAGGGAAGGGAAGGGAAGGGGAGGGAAGGAGGGACAGGACAGGACAGGGCAGGAGGGACGGGAGGGACAGGACGGGACTGGACTCACATCGGGCAAACGGCGGCGGCTGCGGCGGAAAATGGCGGCGGGGGAGGGGAGGGGAGGGAACATCCGGGGAGTTGGGGAGGGCGGGAAACATCCGGGGATTGGGGGGAAGGGGAGCGGGGGGGGTGAGGGAGAGTGTGGGGCAGGGGGGGGCTGTGGGGCTGAGAGGGATCTATGGGGCTGAGGGGAGCTGTGGGGCTGAGAGGGAGCTATGGGGTGAGGGGAGCTGTGGGGCAGGGGGGGGTGTGGGGCACAAAGGGAGCTGTGGGGTGAGGGGAGCTGTGGGGCTGAGAGGGATCTGTGGGGCAGAGGGAGAATCTATGGGGTGAGGGAGATCTGTGGGGCTGAGGGGGATCTATGGGGTTGAGGGGAGCTATGGGGCTGAGAGCGATCTGTGGGGCTGAGAAGGAATCTATGGGGTGAGGGGAGCTGTGGGGCTGAGAGGGATCTATGGGGCAGGGGGGGGCTGTGGGGCTGAGAGGGAGCTGTGGGATGGAGAGAGAGCTATGGGGCTGAGAGGGATCCATGGGGTGAGGGGAGCTGTGGGGCTGAGAGGGAGCTGTGGGGCTGAGGGGGATCTATGGGGTGCGGGGGAATCTGTGGGGCACAAAGGGATCTGTGGGGTGAGGAGAATGTGTGGGGCTGAGGGGGAATCTGTGGGGCAGGGGGAGAAGCTATGGGGTGAGGGGGAATCTATGGAGTGAGGGGGATCTGTGGGGTTGAGGGGAGCTGTGGGGCTGAGAGGGAATCTATGGGGTGAGGGGAGCTGTGGGGTGAGGGGGATCTATGGGGCAGGGGGGGGCTGTGGGGCTGAGGGGGATCTGTGGGGCAGGGGGAGAAGCTATGGGGTGAGGGGGAATCTGTGGGGCTAAGGAGAGTCTGGGGCTGAGAGGGATCTGTGGGGCAGAGGCAGAATCTATAGGGTGAGGGAGATCTGTGGGGCACAAAGGGATCTGTGGGGCTGAGAGGGAGCTGTGGGGCACAAAGGGAGCTATGGGGTGAGGGGAGCTGTGGGGCTGAGGGGGAGCTGTGGGGTGAGGGGGATCTGTAGGGCAGAGAGGGATCTATGGGGTGAGGGGAATCTATGGGGTGAGGGGGATCTGTGGGGCTGAGGGAGCTCTTGGGGTTGGGTTCATGGGTGGGGGGGGGTCCCCAAATCTTGGGGTGCTCTGGGGGGTCCCAGGAATGGGGGGGGTCTTGGGGTTGGAGGGGTTCCCCTGTTCATTTGGGGTCCCAGTATCCTCCCAGTCCCTCCCAGTATCTTCCCAGTGCCTCCCAGTGCTCCCAGTTCAAACTGGGATTGTGTTTAGGTCTCCATTTTGCTCCTCAGCTGATGCTCCAGCTCCCAGAGACTCCCTCCCAGTATCCTTCCAGTATGTCCCAGTATCTACCCAGTACGTCCCAGTGCCCCCCAGTATCCTCCCAGTCCCTCCCAGTATTCTCCCAGTGCTCCCAGTCCAAACTGGGAAGGCCTTGGATCACCATTTCCCTCTCAAACTGTTGCTCCAGCACCTGGAAACTCCCTCCCAGTGCCTCCCAGTATCCACCCAGTACATCCCAGTGCCCCCCAGTATCCTCCCAGTGCCCCCGAGTATCCTCACAGTGCCTCCCAGTATCCTCCCAATGCCTTCTATGAATCCCAGACCCCTCCCCAGTTCCTCCCAGTGTCCTCAGGTACCTTCCCAGTGCCTCCCAGTATCCTCCCAGTGTCTCCCAGTGCCCCCAGGACCCCTCATAATGTCTCCCAGTGGCTCCCAGTCCAAACTGGGAAGGCCTTGGATCACCATTTCCCTCTTAAACTGTTGCTCCAGCACCCAGAAACTCCCTCCCAGTGCCTCCCAGTATGTCCCAGGATCCACCCAGTATCTCCCAGTGCCTCCTAGTATTCTCCCAGTGTCCTCAGGTACCTTCCCAATGTCTCCCAGTGCCTCCCAGTGCTCCCAGTTCAAACTGGGAAGGCCTTGGATCACCATTTCCCTCGCAAACTGGAGCTCCAAGACCCAAAAACTCCCTCCCAGTTCCTCCCAGTATCCTCCCAGTGCCTCCCAGTATCCTCTCAGTACCCCCTATGGATCTCAGGATCCCTCCCAGTGCCCTCAGGATCCCTCCCAGTGCTCCCAGTCCAAACTGGGAAGGCCTTGGATCACCATTTCCCTCTCAAACTGTTGCTCCAGCACCCGGAAACTCCCTCCCAGTGCCCCCGAGTATCCTCCCAGTGCCTCCCAGTATCCTCCCAGTGCTTCAGAAACGGCACCGGGGGCTCAAAATGGGACCCAGGAAACCCCAAAATGGCCCCAATGTCCCCAAAGTGTCCCCCACCCGGGTGGGGGAGGGGCAGGGATGGAGCTGGGTTCCAGGGCCCCTCCCTGAACCTGGAGAAACAAAAAGAATGAAAACAAAACAAAAAAAGGGAACAAAATTCAAGTGAAATCCCAAATTTTTATGAAAATTCCACAAATCTTGAAAAATTTCCAGGAAATTTCACCAAATTTCCCACAAAATTTCAGTCAAATTTTCAATTTTCTTTAAATTCCCCAAATTTGAAAATATTTTCAGGAAATTTCAGCCATTTTTTCCTGGAATTTGAGGCAAATTTTAACTTTCTTTTTTAAATTCACAAATTCTTAAAGATTTCCATGAAATTTCAGCCAGTTTCTCAAAAATTTGAGTCAAAATTTCAAATTTTCTTTAAATTCCACAAATTTCTAAACACTTTCAGGAAATTTCAGCCATTTTCAGCCAGATCTCCTGCCCTCTCCTTCCTGATCCATCCCAGCCCATATTCGTGTGGTTCTGATCCATCCCAGTCTGGATCTCTGTGTGGTTCTGATCCATCCCAGCCTGGATCTCTGTGTGGTTCTGATCCATCCCATCCCATCTCTGTGTGGTTCTGATCCATCCCAGCCTGGATCTCTGTGTGGTTCTGATCCACCCCAGCCTGGATCTCTGTGGTTCTGATCCATCCCATCCCATCTCTGTGTGGTTCTGACCCATCCCAGCCCATCTCTGTGTGGTTCTGATCCATCCCAGCCCATCTCTGTGTGGTTCTGACCCATCCCAGCCCATCTCTGTGTGGTTCTGATCCATCCCAGCCCATCTCTGTGTGGTTCTGATCCATCCCAGCCCATCTCTGTGGTTCTGATCCATCCCAGCCTGGATCTCTGTGGTTCTGACCCATCCCAGCCCATCTCTGTGTGGTTCTGATCCATCCCAGCCCATCTCTGTGTGGTTCTGATCCATCCCAGCCTGGATCTCTGTGTGGTTCTGATCCATCCCAGCCCATCTCTGTGTGGTTCTGATCCATCCCAGCCCATCTCTGTGTGGTTCTGACCCATCCCAGCCCATCTCTGTGTGGTTCTGATCCATCCCAGCCTGGATCTCTGTGGTTCTGACCCATCCCATTCCATCTCTGTGTGGTTCTGTTCCATCCCAGCCCATCTCTGTGTGGTTCTGACCCATCCCAGCCCATCTCTGTGTGGTTCTGATCCATCCCAGCCTGGATCTGTGTGGTTCTGATCCATCCCAGCCCATCTCTGTGTGGTTCCGATCCATCCCAGCCCATCTCTGTGTGGTTCCGATCCATCCCATCCCATCTCTGTGTGGTTCTGATCCATCCCAGCCCATCTCTGTGTGGTTCTGACCCATCCCAGCCCATCTCTGTGTGGTTCTGATCCATCCCAGCCTGGATCTGTGTGGTTCTGATCCATCCCAGCCCATCTCTGTGTGGTTCTGATCCATCCCAGCCCATCTCTGTGTGGTTCTGATCCATCCCAGCCCATCTCTGTGTGGTTCTGATCCATCCCAGCCTGGATCTCTGTGGTTCTGATCCATCCCAGCCCATCTCTGTGTGGTTCTGATCCATCCCAGCCCATCTCTGTGTGGTTCTGATCCATCCCATCCCATCTCTGTGTGGTTCTGACCCATCCCAGCCCATCTCTGTGTGGTTCTGATCCATCCCAGCCCATCTCTGTGTGGTTCTGATCCATCCCAGCCCAGATCTCTGTGGTTCTGATCCATCCCATTCCATCTCTGTGTGGTTCTGACCCATCCCAGCCCATCTCTGTGTGGTTCTGATCCATCCCAGCCTGGATCTCTGTGGTTCTGACCCATCCCATTCCATCTCTGTGTGGTTCTGATCCATCCCAGCCCATCTCTGTGTGGTTCTGATCCATCCCATCCTGGATCTCTGTGTGGTTCTGATCCATCCTAGCCCATCTCTGTGTGGTTCTGATCCATCCCAGCCTGGATCTCTGTGTGGTTCTGATCCACCCCAGCCTGGATCTCTGTGGTTCTGATCCATCCCATCCCATCTCTGTGTGGTTCTGACCCATCCCAGCCCATCTCTGTGTGGTTCTGATCCATCCCAGCCCATCTCTGTGTGGTTCTGATCCATCCCAGCCCATCTCTGTGTGGTTCTGATCCATCCCAGCCCATCTCTGTGGTTCTGATCCATCCCAGCCTGGATCTCTGTGGTTCTGACCCATCCCAGCCCATCTCTGTGTGGTTCTGATCCATCCCAGCCCATCTCTGTGTGGTTCTGATCCATCCCAGCCTGGATCTCTGTGTGGTTCTGATCCATCCCAGCCTGGATCTCTGTGGTTCTGATCCATCCCAGCCCATCTCTGTGTGGTTCTGATCCATCCCAGCCCATCTCTGTGTGGTTCTGATCCATCATCTCCTCCCAGGGAGGAGAGAGTCATTAATAGAGAGCAGCTGTTAATTGGTTTAATTGCCGGGCAGCGTTAAACCCCGACACACCCTGCCCCCAGCTCGGGGTCATCTGCTAATTAATTAATTATGGACTCAATCCCCTCATCTCAATCATCACTAAAGACATTGAACAGCACTGGGCCCAGCACTGATCCCTGGGGGACACCACAGCCGCCATTTTGGACACCACAGCCGCCATTTTGATGCCGCCCCGTTCAGCACCACTCTCTGGGCCCGTTCCAGACATGGCTGATCCACAGCTTTTCCAGGAGAATCCTGTGGGATACGGTGTCACAGGCCTTGCCTGTTCTCCTGAACAGTTTTTAGGGTTGTTTTCACCAAAAGTGCAGGACCCAACACTTGGAATGTTGAACCTCATCCCCTTGGGATCATCCCAACTCTCCAGTCTCTCCAGGTCCCTCTGCAGAGCCCTCCTGCCTTCCAGCTGATCCACACTCCCCCCAGCTTGGGGTCATCTGCTAATTAATTAATTATGGACTCAATCCCCTCATCTAAATCATCAATAAAGACACTGAACAGCACTGGGCCCAACACTGATCCCTGGGGACACCACATGGACACCACAGCCGCCATTTTGATGCCGCCCCGTTCAGCACCACTCTCTGGGCCCGTTCCAGCAGTTCCTAACCCAGCACAGAGTGCTCCTGGCTGATCCATGGGCTGAGAGCTTGTTCAGGAGGATCCTGTGGGAGACGGTGTCCATCTCTTTGCTGCAGTCCAGGCAGACTCCATCCACAGCCTTCCCCTCATCCATCAGTCATGTCCCCTGATGATAAAAGGAGCTCAGGTTGGTCAGACAGGACCTGCCCTTCCTAACCCCGTGCTGGCTGGGTCTGATCCCTTGCCCATCCTGTAGGTGCTGTGTGATTGCACTGAGGATGATCTGCTCCATAACCCTGCCAGGCACTGAGGTCAGGCTGACCCTGTGCTCAGCCCTGGTGAGGCCACAGCTTGAGTCCTGTGTCCAGTTCTGGGCCCCCCAGTTTAGGAAGGAGCTGGAGGTCCAAAGGAGGGAACTGGGCTGGGGAAGGGATCCAGCAGAGATCCTGTGAGGAAGGGCTGAGGGAGCTGGGGGTGTTGAGGCTCTGGGGAGACCTCATCACTCTCTGCAACTCCCTGAAAGGAGGTTGGAGCCAGGGGGGGGTTGGTCTCTTTTCCCTGGAAACTCTCAGCAAGACAAGAGGGCACAAAGGGTCTCAAGTTGTGCCAGGGGAGGTTTAGGTTGGAGATGAGAAAGAATTTCTTTCTGGAGAGGGTGATCAGACATTGGAATGGGCTGCCCAGGGAAGTAGTGGATTCTATGTGTCTGGAGAGATTTCCAAAGAGCCTGGATGTGGCACTGAGTGCCATGGGCTGGGAACTGCAGTGGGAGTGGATCAAGGCTTGGACTTGATGATCTCTGAGGTCCCTTCCAACCCAGCCAGTTCTGTGATTCTATGAAAGAGTTCCAGGGGTTAAGGGAAAGGGTTGGGGTATTTATACAAAGGGGAGGTGACAACATGGTTCCATTCTCAGTTCTTGCTGACTTCATTCTATTGTTACAAGGCGATATCAGACCCCAGCCAGAACTTTCTTCTTATCCCTTGGTGGTGACATCTTTTTGTTCTTCTTGTGCGGATGTTCACATCCTTTGGTGTCCTGCTGGCGCCTGAATTAGAACAAGACTTGTTCTTAAGAACAAGACTTAGAATCATAGTATCATAGAATGGGCTGGGTTGGAAGGGACCTCAGAGATCATCGAGTCCAACCCTTGAACCACCGTTGCAGTTCCAAGCCCATGGCACTGAGTGCCACATCCAGGCTCTTTGGAAAGATCTCCAGACACGGAGAATCCACTACTTCCCTGGGCAGCCCATTCCAATGCCTGATCACCCTCTCCAGAAAGAAATTCTAATATCTAACCTAAACCTCCCCTGGCACAACTTGAGACCCTGCCCTCTTGTCTTGTTGAAAGTCGTCTGGCAAAAGAGACCAACGTCCACCCTGGCTCCAGCCTCCTTTCAGGGAGTTGTAGAGAGTGATGAGGTCTCCCCTGAGCCTCCTCTTCTTCAGGCTGAACACCCCCAGCTCTCTCAGCCTCTCCTCATAGGGTCTGTGCTGGATCCCTTCACCAGCCCAGTTGCCTCCTTTGGACCTGCTCCAGGGCCTCAATCTCCTTCCTGACCTGGGGGGCCCAGAACTGGACACAGGACTCAAGCTGTGGCCTCCTCCCCAGGGGCAGAATCCCTTCCCTGGATCTCTTGGCCACACTCTTCCTCATCCAGGATGCCCTTGGGATTCTTGGCCACACTGCTGGCTCATGGTCACCTTCCAGGTCCCTTTCTGCCACTCTGGAGCTCCCCATGGGGTTGTTGTGGCCAAAATACAGGTTCCAGCACTTGGAATGTTGAACCTCATCCCATTTGAATCATCCCAACTCTCCAACCGGGATTCAGGGAGTTGTAGAGAGTGATGAGGTCTCCCCTGAGCCTCCTCTTCTCCAGCCTCAACACCCCCATCTCCCTCAGCCTCTCCTCATAGGGTCTGTGCTCCAGTCCCTTCACCAGCCTGGTTGCCCTCCATTGGACCTGCTCCAGCACCTCAATCTCCTTCCTGAGCTGAGGGGCCCAGAACTGGACACAGGACTCAAGCTGTGGCCTCACCAGGGCTGAGCACAGGGTCAGAATCCCTTCCCTGGACCTGCTGGCCACGCTGTTCCTGAGCCAGCCCAGGATGCCATTGGCCTTCTTGGCCACCTGGGCACACTGCTGGCTCCTGTTCAGCTTCCTGTCAATCCAGACTCCCAGGTCCCTTTCTGCCACTCTGTGCCCAGCCTGGAGCTCCCCATGGGGTTGTTGTGGCCAAAGTGGAGGACCCGGCACTTGGCCGTGTTGAACCTCATCCCATTGGAATCAGCCCATCTCTCCAGTCTGTCCAGGTCCCTCTGCAGAGCCCTCCTGCCTTCCAGTTGGTCCACACTTCCTCCCAGCTTGGTGTCATCTGCGAATTTGCTGATGATGGACTCAATCCCCTCATCTAAATCATCAATGAAGATATTGAACAGAACTGGGCCCAACACTGATCCCTGGGGGACACCACTGGTGACCGGCTGCCAACTGGATGCAGCCCCGTTCAGCACCACTCTCTGGGCCCGGCCCTCCAGCCAGTTCCTAACCCAGCACAGGGTGCTCCTGTCCAAGCTGCGGGCTGACAGCTTTTTCAGGAGGATGCTGTGGGAGACGGTGTCAAAGGCCTTACTGAAGTCCAGGTACACCACATCCACAGCCTTCCCCTCATCCACCAGTCGGGTCACCTGATCATAAAAGGAGATCAGGTTGGTCAGGCATGACCTGCCCTTCCTAACCCTGTGCTGGCTGGGTCTAATCCCTTGCCCATCCTGCAGGTGCTGTGTGATTGCACTGAGGATGATCTGTTCCATGACCCTGCCAGGCACTGAGGTCAGGCTGACGGGCCTGGAGTTTCCTGGGTCCTCCTTCCGGCCCTTCTTGTGGATTGGCGTGACATTCGCCAATTTCCAATCATCTGGGATGTCCCCAGTGAGCCAGGACTTCTGGTAGATGATAGAGAGAGGCTTGGCGAGCTCTTCTGCCAGCTCCTTCATCACTCTTGGGTGGATCCCATCCGGTCCCATAGACTTGTGGGGGTCCAAGCAGCTCAAGAGGTCACTGACTGTGTCCTTCAATATTACAGGGGGGCTGTTTAGATTTTTATCACCTTCTATAGGCTCCAGAAGCCTGCTGTCAACAGGATAACCTGTCTTTCTGTTGAAAACTGAGGTAAAGAAGGTGTTAAATACCTCAGCCTTTTCTTCATCTTTGATAACTATATTCCCACCCATGTCCAGCACAGAATGAATGTTTTCCTTGCCTCTTCTTTTGCTATTGATATATCTGTAGAAGCATTTCTTATTGTCCTTCACAGAAGTAGCAAGATTCAGTTCATGTTGTGCTTTTGTCTCTCTGATTTTCTTTCTACATGATCTGACTATATTCCTAAATTCCTCTTGAGAAGTTAGCCCTTTTTTCCATAATTGATAGGCCCTCTTCTTAATCCTAATTTCTTTCAGAGTTCCCAGTTCAGCCAGACTGGTTGCCTTCCCCGCCGGCTCGCCTTCCGGGACTCTGGGACAGCCTGTTCCTGTGCTTTCAGAATATGCTCTTTGAAGTATGTCCATCCCTCCTGGACCCCTCTGTTTTCAAGGGCTGTTTCCCAGGGTATACTCTGAACTAGTCTTTTGAATAGTCCAAAATCTGCTCTCCGGAAGTCCAACACAGAGGTTTTACTGACAACCCTCCTTGTATCCCTGAGTATTGAAAACTCTATTATTTCATGGTCACTAAGTCCCAGTCGTCCATCAACCACCACATCTCCCACCAGCCCCTCTCTGTTTGTGAAAAGAAGGTCAAGTGGGGCTCCGTACCTGGTGGGCTCATTTACTAGTTGGAGCAGGAAATTGTCTTCAATACACTCTAGGAATCTCCTAGACTGCCTCCTCTCTGCAGTGTGGAGTTCCCAGCAGATGTCTGGCAAGTTGAAGTCACCTACGAGAATAAGGGATGATGATTTTGAAACATCCTCCAGTTGCTTGTAGAATATTTCGTCGACCTCATCATCCTGATTGGGCGGTCTGTAACAGACTCCCATCACGATATCGGCCTTGATGACCTTCCCACTGATTCTAACCCACAGGCATTCTGCCCTATTATTGGTGGTCTCAACTTCTACAGTGTTGAGAGATTCTCTAACATATAGGGCTACCCCTCCACCTCTCCTACCCTGCCTGTCCCTTCTGAAGAGCCTGTATCCACCCATGGCAGCACTCCAGTCATGGGAGTCATCCCACCACGTTTCCGTGATAGCGACTACATCATAGCTTTCCTGCCGCACGATGGCTTCCAGCTCCTCCTGTTTGTTGCCCATGCTGCGTGCATTGGTATACATGCACTTCAGCTGGGCTGCTGATTTGTCACTTATCTCGGGTAGTCCACCTTTAGGTTCCTCTCTGGAGAGCTCAGTTTCAACCCTCTCCCCCTTCAAACCTAGTTTAAAGCCCTCCTTATCAGCCCCTTCAACCTATGACCTAGAGTCCTTTTCCCCCTGTTAGTTAGATGAAGTCCATCAGATCTAATGACACAAGGCAGTTTGGGATTTGCCCCATGGTCGAAGAACCCGAAGTTCCGCCGGTAGCACCAGTCCCTTAGCCACCTATTAATGAGATGGGTTTTCCTAGTCCTCTCCTCATTCAAGCCTTCTACTGCAGGAACTGAGGCGAAGACTACCTGTGCTCCTGACCCATCAACTAACCGACCCAGGGCCTTGAAGTCCTTTTTAATCCCTCTTGTACTTCTTCCAATAATGTCGTCACTGCCAGCCTGAACTACCAACAGTGGGTAATAGTCCGAGGACTGAATTAGCTGAGGGAGTCTCTTACTAATATCCCTCACCCGGGCGCCAGGAAGGCAGCAGACCTCTCTATGGGATGGGTCAGGTCGACATATAGGGCCCTCAGTTCCCCTCAGTTCCAGAAGGTGTTCCAGAAGATGCTGGTGGGGAAGAATGGAATCATAGAATGTCAGGTTGGAAGGGACCTCAAGGATCCTCTGGTCCAAGCCCTCTAGGTAATAGTGCAGTTCCTATGAGATGTCTCAGCACGCTGTTGGGCTGAGACTTGAAACTGTCCCCAGTGGGAGAATCCCCCAGAGAGTCACCAACTACGACTACCCTTCTTCTTTTCTTTGTGGGTGAAGTTTTAATCTGTCTGCTAGACAGGGGGTGAACGGGAGGCCTTATGGACAGATCGTCCTCTTGTCTGTCCTCTTCTTGATTCTCTGAGTCCAGGGCCTCATATCTGTTCTCTGTGGGCACCTGGGGGAGTGGTGGGGGTTGGGAGAGAATTCTTTTGCCTTTTCGGTGGGGGACCTGTTTCCATTCTCCCCTATCCACCTGGTCTGCATCAGCATCAGCTGCCTGATAGGAGGAGGGGCAGGGCTTCACCGTCTCCTGTTGGATTTCAATTGTAGTTGAAAGGGTGTGACTCCACCAGTCAATTTCCTTTTCACTTTCCCTAATACTTCTTAGTCGCTCCACCTCCTCCTTAAGCTCTGCCACCATGCTCAGCAGGTCGTTGACCTGCTCGCATCTCACACAGACCTTATTTTCACTGTCTGCCGGTGCCAGGACGAGGTTTAAACATTCTTCACAGCCAGAGACTTGAACAGCTGCGTCCATTTTATTGTTCCTCTTAAGGGATTCTGTCTGTACGGACACACCCTTTTTCTCAACAGCAACAGTTTTTGCTTTTTTTGACACCATTGTTATCTGTGCCCTTCCTGCTTGCTCTGCCTGCGCGAACTGCCTCGTTAACTGCCGCTTCTAATTCCTGTTTTAACTGCCGCTTCTAATTCCTGTTTGCCTGCTCCGGGTCGCTGGCGCTCCCAGCAGGCACTTCAAATCCCTCGTGGTCCGGGTCCGGGCCCCCTTATAAAGCTGATTGGTCTCGGTAGAAACCCACCAACAGCAAGGTTACGCAGCACGCTGCCGGTAGCCGTTTGAATCCTCCGCTCGAATCGGGCGCTTTAAATTCTTGTTGGGCTCTGCTTGGCTCTGTGTTGAAACTGGTGCCGGCATCAACCTCTGGGGCACGTAGTCCTCCTCAAAGTCCTCATCCTCCTGCTCGCCCTTCCCCAGGCAACAGCAGTTCCAGCAGAAACAGCCTGGCCGGATCAGGGCTTTGCCCATGCTGCCCTCCTTACTGCTCTCCTGGCTCCTGCTGGACTGGATGGTTGCTGGGATGGCCAGGTCCCTTCAGAGGTCCCTTCCAAACCACACCCTCTCATGGTTCTAGGATTATGATCCCAAGAACCATTCCCCAGCTGCTGTTGGAAGGTATTCCAGAAGATGCTGGTGGGGAAGAATGGAATCATAGAATGTCAGGTTGGAAGGGACCTCAAGGATCCTCTGGTCCAAGCCCTCTAGGTAATAGTGCAGTTCCTATGAGATGTCTCAGCACGCTGTTGGGCTGAGACTTGAAACTGTCCCCAGTGGGAGAATCCACCACTTCCCCTGGGAGACCATTCCAATGTTCCACTGTCCTCCCAGTGGAAAATTTTCCTCTTGTCCACCTGGAATCTTCCCAGGAGCAACTTGTGCCATGCTGGGGCTGCCATGCCCCCTGCAGACTCCTGCAACTCCTCCTTCTTACCCCATCCCACGTGTGGCCATGGGTGGTGAGGAGGATGTGGCAGCCCCCAGGGTCCCCACTTGGCAGCTTCAGCAGCACCGTGCCCATGGGGGAGCAGAGCCTGTGGGGGAGCAGGGGAAGCAGGGGGACTGAAGGGAGTGGAGCTTGTGGGGGACCTGGGGAGCAGGGGGCCTGCAGCCAATCACCCCGGGGTTGCTCCTCAGGGAACACTGGGGCAGAAGGGCACCTTGGCCAGAGGAGCTGCAGTGGGGCTGCCTGTTGACTCCCAGGAGCCAGGAGGAGTTTTGCGAGCCGTGGTCGTCCATGGACACCCCTTGGGCCAGCTGCAGACCCATGCTGCTGATGCTTAAGGCTTGGGACAGGTTTCTGTTCTGGACAACACAGGGGCTCCAGGTGATCACAGCCAGCCTGGTGTCACCATGTCACCACCCAGACCCTTTGGGGCAGCAAATGCCAGATGCAGTGGGTGATTTCCCACTGATGATGCCAAAGAGTGAGACATGGCTGTGTGGCAAGGATGTGGAAACACAGCTGCTCAGTTATGGTTCCCTTGCTCCAGTGCCTTTCATTAAATGGAAAAAAAAATAAAACAAAAAAACCCTGGGAGAGCCTTTTTCTTGTGTTTCCATGTTGACAAAATTGGAAAGGATGAAAAAAATAGTTTTGGGGTCTTGCTTTCATCCTTACCAGTGTACAGTGTTTAAGTGGCAAGGCACAGGATGGAGAAAAGGAGGAAACTGTTTAGAAGAGAAAAGAAAAACAAAATAGGAGACATAGGTTAGGAAGAATTTATTTTTAAGATGATGAAATCAGTGTTTTCAAGGTTTTAAAAATAATTGCTAGGTTCCCTTCCAGCTACAGCAGTCTTCAATGGCCTCTTCTTCACTGCACTGTTAGTGCTGGAGAATGCAATCAGTGGCTGAAGCTGTGAAAAACAGCCCCTCAGTACTGATGAGGATGTGAGGGGTACAGTAAAGAAGTAAGCACTGCTCCTGGATGTCCTTAATCTGGGCCCTGGACTTGTGTCCACCTCTCTGGGGCCTCAGGAGATGGTCCAAGGCAGCGCGTGGTGGTTGCATCCCCAGCAGACAGGGTGCTGTGGGGTTGTGCTGTGCTGGTGTTGGAGCTGTGTTGGCTTGTGTGCCATGGAAGAAGGCAGGTCAAGAAAGGAGAGGATGCTGCAGGAGACTGACTCTGGTGGATTGTAAAATCCATCCTGCCAAAGCCTGGCAAGCAAGGTTGAGCCAGGTTGAGTGAAAGCTGCGACGGGAGCAGCAAGGTCTTGGTTTCTGCCTCTGCTCCCATAGCTGCTGGCATGGGCATGGGCTGCTGGGTGGAGGGGAAGTCATCCCTGGGGTAAAAAGAGTTCAAACAGATCCCTTTCCAACATTAATTCATCCCTGTGCCTGCCCTCCCCTGTGTTTGTGGCAGCAGCATCCTTGGACACAGAGGTCTGCACGTGCTCTGTCCCAGCATAGGGGTGCCCTGTGTCAGGGGGCAGTGTGAGCTGAGCATCATTGTGGGGTCTCCTGGTGGATCTCCTCATGGTGGCACTCAGGTGCTGCCCAGCTGAGCCCCATGTAGACAGGCTCCTACAGTACCTGGGCAATAGTGGGACCAGCTGGGGCTACATGTGGACACCCAGGAACCAGGAGAGTCTTGAGGATGCTGTGCTTGTCCAGCAGTCTCCCCCAGCTCAGAGCAGGTTTCTGTTCCTTGGCTCCTCTGTGCTCCAGTCCTGCTCCAGTGCCAGCCTGGCATGCTGGAGGGACAGGCTGAGCCCTGGTGCCCCAGGCAGGGTGCCCAGCCCTGTCCTCACCCACTGCAGGGCAGCCACGGCTGCAGCTGCTGATCCCTGCAAGAGGCCAAGACAGGGCAGGAGGTGCCAGGGCAGTGCTGGGGGGCAAGGACCCTGCTGCTGCTCCTCCTCCCCACGGCCCTTTGCATCAGGCCCTTGGTGCAGCAGGGAGAGCACAACCATTTCCCCAGCTGCCACAGGGAGCTGCTTCCATTCCCCTTGCAGTCCACTGGCTTGAGATGATCCCAGTGCTGGCCAGGCATGGAGCCAGGGGAGGAGAGGTCCCCAGTGGGCTGGAGCATCAGCTCTGCCCCCCACGGGCTACTCACATGCTGTGTATGGAAGACAGGTTGGCTCACAAGGATGTCTACCATGTAGGTAGGCAGCTCCTGCTGTACTGCCCTGGGCCTTTCATGTTCTTGATGGCCATGAGGATGATGTCTACTCGATGGGGGGGCTGGAGCTATTTCATGAACATTTGTGGGACGAAGGAGAGAGGAGCTTTGTCACCTCAAGCATCACCCAGCACATCTCAGCTGTGACATGAGACTGGGATGCAGAGCCAGGGTCTGCTGGGGAGGAGACAGAAAATGGGGGTCAGGGTCCC
The DNA here is from genome assembly GCA_023079485.1 of Archilochus colubris. Lineage (NCBI taxonomy): Eukaryota > Metazoa > Chordata > Aves > Apodiformes > Trochilidae > Archilochus > Archilochus colubris. The sequence continues at coordinate 232,158 of JALBCY010000062.1, forward strand.
ATGGGGAACTGGAGCTGGCTGGGAGCCTTTGCCTGGGCCCTGCTCCAGAGCAGGGTGAGTCCCCATCAACCCCACTCATCCATTGGGGGTCCCCTCGCTCACACTGCCCCCCAGACCAGGAGGAGCCAAAGGCATTTCTTACCCAGAACATTTCTCAGGAATGTTCAACTTCCAGAGGCTGCCAGGACTGCGAGGCTTCCCCACAGGGCTGGAGCTGCAGCAGCCCTGGGTCAGGCAGCCGGGAAGACCTTCCTGGGGAGGAGGAAAACCGGGATGCTGAGAGGGAGAGCCCCGGGCAGAAAAGTCGCTGGCAGAGCCATCTTCGGGATGGGACGTGGTGAAGGGCAGCAGGAGCTGGGAGGTGCTGATGTGCCTGGGATGGGGCACGGGTCATTGCATCCCACTGCTGCTGCTGCCTCTGCTGCCAGCCACTCACTGCCCCCAGAAACATCCCCCAAGGCTTTCCCAAGGGGTGTCCACCTCCCTGGGGACCTGTGGTGGGGCCTCTTGGCTCTGGCCAGAGGTAAAGGCAGAGGGGGAAAGCCCTGGGGCTGGGGTCCCCTTGCCAGTGAGGCAGAGTCCATCTGGGAGGGGGTCAGGGTGCTGGGGTGGGGGGCACTGGGGAGGGAGGAGAAGGGGCTCTGGCAGCAGTCGGGGGGCAGGGGGCTGGTAGGGAAGGAGGGATGTTCTCTGTCCCCCTCCTTGCACCAGGAGCTGTGCAGGGTTCTGTGGGTTGGTTCCCTGTGCTGAGGCCAGAGCTGGGAGAAGTTCTGCAGAACCAGGGTGGAGCAGTCACCAGTGCTGTGTCCCAGCTCTGCAGCATGGTTTCCAGTGTGGACATTGAGGATCAGAGGCTTGGGGACAGCCCTGGAAGCCTCGGGCATGGGGGCAGCTGTGAGTGTGCCCAGGAAGGGGTCTCAGTCCTGGGGAGCTCCCTGTGGTTCATCCCTGTCACGGTTTAAGGCTGGGCCAGCACTTAAAGGAATGACAGGTGCTCTCTATTCACCCTTCTTCTCTCCCTGAAAGGGAAAGGGAAGAGTTGTCCTCAAAGCTGGACAAACCCATGGCATCCCTTGGAGCAGAGGACAGCCTCAGGGCCCTGGGTGTTCACACAGAAGATTCTGGAGAAGCAGACCTGCAGGCGACCCCAGACTTGGAGATCTGGGCTGATCCCCATGCCATTGGGGACATCTCAATGGCCATACCATTGACAATCATCTCTGGAGGGAACACCCAGTGGGACCCCCTGGCCCAGTGTCTGCCTCCTTCTTGGATCAAGGAATTGGGGATGCCCCCTCCTGGGCCTTGTGCTGCTGGGGCCACTGGGCACCAGGGGGACCAAACTGGGGGCTGGGGCAGGTAGCCCATGGAGGTGATGGCTTCACTGTGGTGTCCAGGCCAATGGGCTTCTCCTCCAGCAGCTCCTGGGGAGCAGAACCGGGTGAGACAGGTCAGGATGGGGCAGTGGCCTTTGCTCAGCAGGAGCCCGAGGGGCTGGCAGAGCCCAGGAGACTTCCCCCTGGCACTCCCTCCCCAGTCAGCTCCCAGAGGTCCCAGGTTTTGTGGTGGGAAAGGCTGTGCCCATCCCAGAGCCACAGGCTGGCCCAGGGACCTACAAGTGGTGTTGGGTCCAAGTCCTGGCTCCAGTTGGGCCACCCAGGTGTCTTTGGAGCATCCCCAAGGACAGAGAGCTGGAGCAGTGTTCTTGGGCATCCCCCTGCCCAGCCAAGGTCTCCCCTACCCTGAGGGCTGTGCTGCTGCCTCTGACCCCCCTCAGCCTTGTTGTCCATCTCCTCACCTTGATGATCTCCAACAATTCCTTCTGGCAGTAATAGAGTCAGACTCACACAGTGGTGTGTGGGCTGCTGATGCTGCAGATGGAGGACAGAAACTGCAGCTTCTGGGCCTCTTGCTGCCAGGCAGAGAGGGGACAGATGGACAAAGAGTGTCAAATGGGGAGGGAGGGACCCAGCAGAGCTCCCATCCCCTTCTGAGCATGGGATGGGGGCAGAAGGAGTGGCCAGGAGAGCCAGGCACACGTGTCCTGGCAGGAGTGTCCATGGGTACCTGTGTTCTGAGCCCTCTGCCCAGCTGCCAGGGGTGTCAACAGCCACGGCTCAAGGCTGGGACACTGCTGAGCCCTGTGGGCCCCAGGGCTGAGGGTGTGATGATGGAGGGCAGCACGGGGAGGGAGGGGGCCCTGGGATGCCGGAGCGAGGGATGCGCTGGCAGGGGGGGCAGGGAGGGTCCCTGCCCGGGGATGCTGTGACAGGGCTGTGTCCCTGGCTGCTGCCTCCTGGGGTGGGCAGCCCAGGCCCCCGGAGCCCACACATTCACCCACCTGCAGTGGGGAGACCTCCCACAGCTCACAGGGCCTGACATTGCAATACTGGCATGGGGGGATGAAGAAGTGAGTTCCATGGGGACAGGGGCCGGGTTGGCTTCAATTGAGTGGAATCATGGAATCATGGAATGGGTTGGAATCAGATGATCTTTAACCCTTCCAACCCAACCCATTCCATGATTCCATGATTCTGTGACACAGTCACATCCAGTTCCAGGCCTGGGGCATCTCCACAGCCACCACCAGGGCTTTGTGATGCTCCCTTCCCTTCTCCTCTCCCTGTTTGCTTCAGCATCCTGGGAGGATTCCGTCCGTTCCTCTGCCTGAGTCCCTGATCCGTGCCATCCTGAATCTCTGTGTTCCTGCCTCCAGCTCCCGAGCACTGCTGAGTCCAGGAGTCCGGGCTGCACTTTCCCAGGGCCGCCCTGCAGCCTCGGTGGTGACGTGAGAGTTCTTGGGGGAGAGGGGGGCAGGACCGTGGTATCAATTTTCCTGTCTATTTGTGTAGATTTAGAAATTTTTCCTTTCTTTCATTACGGTTTCATTTCAAGCTGTGCAGTTTAGTTCCCAACCCATCAGTCTCTCTCCGTTATCCTCTCTCCTTTCTTTATCTGGGAGGGGAGGGGGGATTAATAGAGAGAATCTGTAATTTGATTAATTGCCGGCCCAGCATTAAACCATGATAGATTTTTGGGCTCAACATGACTTTAGCTAATTCTCTCCAGCCCACTTCAGATTTTGACTAATTTTATCATAGAATCATAGAATCGTCTGGGTTGGAAGGGACTTCTGAGATCAAGTCCACCCCTTGAAGAACCCAGGTCTCCAAGGGAGATAATTCTAACTCCAGTGCGAGGAAATCCAGAGGGCTCCTCTGCAAGGAAATGAGACCCTTGCCTTTGGAAATTTCAAAGGGTTGGTATTCAGGTATTCTGTGAGGTATTCTGTGAGTAGTGCTGTGTTCTGCAGGTGAAAAGACAAAGAGGGGATTGCTGAAGCAGAGTGGGCAGGGGACAGAAAGGCATGGGGTGCACCTGGCCTTTAGCAAGCCCTTTGCCATGCTCTACCATTGTCCTGTTGTAGCCAGACTGGGGATGTCTGGATTGAAGAGGTGGGTGATGTGGTGGGTGGGAAGTTCACGAGATGATGAGGGTCACAGTGCCATCAGGGATCCAAAGTCCTCCTGGTAAGAAGTGACGGTGCCTCAGTGTCCAGCACTTGTGCCAACACTGTTTGGTGTCTTTATAATCCCCCTGTGGGCTGGGACAAAAGGCACTTTCAGGCACTTTGTGGATGAAGCCACACTGGGGAAGCCCTTGAGCAACCTCATCTGGTTCATCCTGCCTTGAGCAGGGCACTCAGACAAGGAGATGCTCAGGGGTCTCTTCCACCCTGAGGTATTCTGAGATTAAGAATGATCTGGAGGGTCATGGGAATGATCTGTAGGATCATGGAGCAGGAGGAGCACGGAAAGCTCATCCTCCAGCAGCTCCAAGAGACACTACTGCTGAGTGAGGCTGATGCTGTGGGTGGGATTAAGAAGGGAGTTCCATGGGGACAGGGGCAGGGTTGGCTTCAGTTGAGTGGGATCATGGAATCATGGAATGGGTTGGGTTGGAACTAGATGATCTTTAACCCTTCCAACCCAACCCACTCCATGATTCCATTGTTCTGTGACACAGTCCCATCCAGTTCCAGGCCTGGGGCATCTCCACAGCCACCACCAGGGCTTTGTGATGCAGGGTCTAGTGCCTGGACACCATTGTCATGGGGGTCTCTGTGGGGAGCCTGGGGGTATATAAGAGGTGTGGAGATCTGGGGTGCCCTTTACCAGGTGAGCACCTCCCTCAGGAGTCAGCAGCTGCCCTGGGTGACCATGGAATGTCTGTGGCAGAAAATGCCCAAGATGTCCCTGGAGAAGGAGGTGGAAGCCTGCTGCCAGCCCTCCACAAGACCCCAAGGTCAGTGACTGAAGGAAGGGCCAGACCAGAAGTTCCCCTGCAGGCTGTGGGGAGAGGGCAGCTGTCCCCTGCAGCCCATGGAGGAGCACGGAGGGGCAGGTGTGGATCTGCAGCTCATGGAGGAGCACTCTGTACCAGGGTGACGTCAGCTTTTTACTGAAATACATTAAATATATACTGAAATATATCCTGAATCTTATTAGTTTAGAATTGATCGTTTTAGAATGAGAGGCAGAAGAAAAAAAGGAATGTGGAAACATGTAGAGGTTTTACCTTGTAAAGAATGGTGCTTTGTTGGCAGTAGGAACACGGTGTACTCAGCATTTATTGAAGGATAAGGATAAGACTCTGCATATCAAAGTCAGTTGAGTAGAGATAGAAGGAAGCTGAGAGGAAAAGCAATTTGGAAGCAATCACACACCAGCTGGACATGAACCAAGAGAAGGAAGGTGAAAAGGACACAGCGGGGAAGTCGTCTGACTTCATCAGAGAAAGGCAAAGGAGGCAACTGGGCTGGTGAAGGGATCCAGCACAGATCCTGTGAGGAAGGGCTCAGGGAGCTGGGGGTGTTCAGGCTGGAGAAGAGGAGGCTCAGGGGAGACCTCATCACTCTCTACAACTCCCTGAAAGGAGGTTGGAGCCAGGGGGGGGTTGGGCTCTTTTCCCAGGCAACTCTCAGCAAGACAAGAGGGCAGGGTCTCAAGTTGTGCCAGGGGAGGTTTAGGTTGGAGATTAGAAAGAATTTCTTTATGGAGAGGGTGATCAGGCATTGGAATGGGCTGCCCAGGGAAGTAGTGGATTCTCCGTGTCTGGAGATATTTAAGAAGAGCCTGGATGTGGCACTGAGTGCCATGGGCTGGGAACCATGGGGGTAGTGGAGTAAGGGTTGGACTTAATGATCTCAGAGGTCCCTTCCAACCCAGCTGCAATATTTGTGTGTGTTTGTGAATTCATGTTGAATAATTATGTGAATAATTATAAAGTGTTTACTAACCCAACTTTTATAAAGTATCTTGCTAACCCCATTTTGAGAGTACTAATAATAGATCTGCCTTCAACCCTGTGGAAGATGCAAATAAAACTGGTCTTAGATTGGGATGTTGGGGGATGGGATGGACTTGGAGGCACTGGGAGGGGTCCTGGGGGGGAGTGGGAGGGGTCCTGGGGGGCATTGGGGGGCTACAGATGGGACGGAGGGAGATTGGGGGGGCGCTGGGGGGGATTGGGAGGCACTGGGAGGGGTCCTGGGGGGGGCCTGGAGGGGTCCTAGGGGGGATTAGGGGGCACTGAGAGGCACTAGGAGGGGTCCTGGAAGGGGTTGGGGGGGTTTTGGGAGGGACTTGGAGGGGTGCTGGGGGGCACAGAGGGGACTGAGGGAGATTGGGGGGGCACTGAGAGGGGTCCTTGGGGGAACTGGGGGGATTCTGGGGGGGCTTGGGAGGGACTGGGAGACACAGGGATGACTACATCATTACTCTGCTATTCTTCTTTTCTGTTGCCAGCTCCCTTATCTTTTTCCCATAACGCATCTTTCAGTAACCTTGCAACTAGGCCTCAAGGCCCTTAGCTTACTCTAGCTAAAGCTAAATAGTCAGGATTGCTCACATGTCTCTTTTCTTCCAGGCAGTTTCCCAACATTATCTGGTAAAAAAAAGATGTCCAAGCATGGAAACTCTCAAGCTTGACCGTGCCCCTTCATTTCTGGTGATGGCTGAGGTGGGTCTGGTGGTGAGAGATGAGATCGCAGCTCTGGTAAAAACTCTTCTCACACTGAGAGCAGCTTTAGGGTCTTTCACCCCTATGGAGTCGCTGATGTCTCAACAAGTGGGAGCTTTCCCTGAAGCCCTTCCCACACTGGGGACACGTGTAGGGTTTTTCCCCAGTGTGGACAGGTTGGTGACGAATCCAGCAGGTGCTACTGCTGAAGGCTTTCCCACACTGAGTGCAGGGATACAACTTCTCTCCTGTGTGGATGCGGTGATGGTGTGATAATGCAGAACTGTTGGTAAAGTCCTTCCCACACTCCAAACATTTATAGGGCTTCTCTCCCGTGTGGATGCGGTGATGCTCTGATAAATGGGAACTCTGGGTAAACCCCTTCCCACACTCCAGACACTTATAGGGTCTCTCTCCCGTGTGGATGCGGCGATGCTTTGATAAATGGGAACTATGGGAAAACCCCTTCCCACACTCAGAACATTTAAAGGGTTTCTCACCAGTATGGATCCGTTGATGGAGGATAAAATTACTTCTCCTGCTAAAACCTTTCCCGCAGTCAGGGCAGGTGTAGGACATGGTGTCTGTGTGATGGTGTCACCGTTGGACCAGATCCGAGCTGTCTCTAAACCGTCTCCTGCAGTCAGGACATCTCTGGGGTCTCTCACCCCGATGGATTTTCTGATGATGGAGCTTGGCCAAGAGGATCCTAAACCTTTTCCCACATTCCTGGATGATGTAAAAATCTCCTGGAAGGACTCAGAGATTTCTCAGTAATGACCAAAAGCTGTCTGATCTTTGGGGTACCCAGAGAGGTTTATGCCCAGATGGAGTCACCCCGTGCCTGTGAAAGAAGCCATAGTGCAGTGACAAAGTAGGGGTGGGCTTTTTGTGGGGTGAAGGCAGCCAAAACCTACATCAGTCCTCCTGTGGGTGAAACTGGAGTGTGAGGTGGAATGAGGAGGTTTCCCATAGAGGTGGACACCCACTGCTCATCCTTTACTTCATCTTTAGGTATTATACTGGCACCTAAAACTCAAAGGGGAACTGGCTGGGGTGCAGGGTACTGGGGTTGTGAGCCAGTCCTGCTGTGATTTGGGATCCCTCATTTCAACTTACACTCCATCAGATATTTTAGTTCTCCCCTATTTCTGTCAACAACCCTTGGGGTGATTTAGGGATCCTTTCGTGCCACCAAACATCTCTGGTATGATTTATGTTCTCCACTGTGGCATCAAATCCCCACCATGACCTGGGGTTCTCCCATCACACCCACATGCAGGATGAGCTGTCATCCACTGGGATGAGTTTGGGTCCCCAGAGATGTTCTGGGAGTCCCCAACAGTGGCTTCTGAGGCCCGGGATTATTAAGCCCCTTAAAGTATTCTGGACTTGCAATCGTTACCCCTGGCTCCAGGGGGATTTCAGGGTGCCCAGTTGCAGCCCCCAAACCGTTGGGATGACTTTGTGACCCCCTATCACAGCCCTACAAACCAGAAGGAGTTGGGAATCCCCAGATGAGGTGGGGGAGAACCAATCACAGCTCCTCCACCCTCCTGAAAAAGGTGGGGGGTCACCAATCCCACCACCCTCACCCCGGGGATAAGTTTAGTTCCCCCCTCTCACCCATCCCCCTCCCTCCTCCATCTTGTGCTGCTCTCCCCCAGTTTGGGCAGTACTGGGATAACCAGCCCCCTCCCATCACCTCCCGGTACCTGCAGGGGGGGCACAGCCCAGGCCGGTGGGCAGGGGGGGGCGATGCTCTGGCGGTCACCAGTTGGGGGGTCCCGGCTGCGGGGCGGGGGGTGTGGGTGCAGCCCCGGGGCGGCAGAGAGAAACCTCCCGGGAGCTGCAGCGCGATCGCGGGAAGCGGCGGGGGGAGGAAGAAAAGGTGGGGAGGGGCCTCGGGGGGGAGGGACCCGACCTGGGGGTGAGGTTGGGAGCTGGCAGGGGAGGGGACACCAGGGTTGTGTCCTGGGGGGGTTGGGGACATCAGGCTTGTGGCTGTTAATTCACTGCTTTCAGGTGTAAACTCAGGGGGACAGTGACCAACCCAGGTCAGGGTTTCTGCCCTGAAGGTTCTTCCTATTTCATTTCCATTTCACACTCAGCTTCATGGAACAGAATTCACTCTGAAATAATTTTTTTTCCTCTTCAGAGCACCTCGAATTTTGGGAAGCTGCAGAATCCAACTAAACAAGTGCAGGGGAGATCAGAAGTGTTGTGTTGGGTTCTCCACAGCTCTGGAATGAGGGATCCATGTGAGCATGATCTTAAGTCCAGGGCAGCTGCTCTGACCTGGCCAACCCCAGTGTTCCACAGTATGACCACCAGTACCCTGCCTGTAGAGCAGGAAGTTGGACTGGATGACCTTTAGAGGGCCCTTCCAACCCTAATCATCCTCTGATTGAAGTTTGGGGGGATGGCTTGGTTTCTTCCATGGCTGCCTTCCCATCCTACCAGTGGGTCCCATCCTACCAGACAATCTTCCCATGCCTGGAACCTCCTCCTCCACTTGCTGTGGCCATCATCGGTCTCTACAACTCCCTGAAAGGAGGTTGGGCTTTTTTGCCAGGAAACTTTCAACAGGACAAGAGGGCAGGGTCTTAAGTTGTGCTAGGGGAAGTTTAGGTTAGATATTAGAAAGAATTTCTTTACGGAGAGAGTGATCAAGCATTGGAATGGGCTGCCCAGGGAAGTAGTGGATTCTCCATCCATGGAGATATTTAAAAAGAGACTGGATGTGGCACTCAGTGCCATGGTCTAGCAACCGCAACGGTGGTTCAAGGGTTGGACTCGATGATCTCTGAGGTCCCTTCCAACCCAGCCAATTCTATGATTCTATGATTCCAGCATGTCCTCTCTGCTGGTGGCATCATGCAGGAGTTCCCTGTGCCTCGCCTCTGGCTGACACAGGTTCAAGCTCACTCTGCATGGAAAGAGGGGTTTAGTAAAAGCAGCCTGGCTCCCAGCAGCACCTTGATGCCAGGGCCCTGCCGGCAGCGGCTGCTGTCAGGGATGGGAGATGATGGGGCCGGAGCCATGCGGCGCAGCGGTGTGATCCAGGCAGAGGGAGGCTCCATCCCCCTGTCCTGTCCTGACCCAAGCAATCAAATCCCATCCCATCCAATCCCATTCCATCCCATCCCATGCCATCCTTGGTACTCACCCTCCTGGATCTGACACTGAGCTGCCACGACTCTGTCAGGAGGACCTGCTGCTCCTCGCTCTCCTGCCGCCAGAGCTGCCTGGCCTCCAGGCCACCCTGCTGACACTGCCGGGTGGCTGTGCTGGGCTGGGCCGGGCAGCTCCTCTCCTGGTCCTCCAGATGCTCCGTGTGGACAGACCAGATGGTCAAACAATCTGAAGCATCCCCTTGGTCACAGGATAACCTGATATTGGGCTGGCACCTGACACTCACTGTCAACCTTTCTGGGACACGTCATGCCGTTTGTCCACAGCATGCTGGTCCCGCGTCCCTCTCCAAGGAAGCTGTCCCAGGGGTGCTGCAGGCAACACCAGCGCTCCCACATCTGTGGAGATCAGGCAAGGGACGTTTCCATCAGCTGCTCAGACTTCCTCTGCTCTTCTTGGTATTGCCCCGTCCCACCTTGCTGCTGGCTGCTTGCAGCATTGCCATCGCCCAGTGAAACCCTAGTCCTGGGGCTCATTGGGGACGTGCCAGGCTGTCCCCTTTCCAGCTGGGGCAGAGGCTCCAGGGCCGTGCAGGGCAGGCTTCCAGCTCTCCACCCTGGCAGATGTGCCCCCGTCACCCCACATTCCCCGGGGAGAGGAGACAACCTCTTGGGGGCCACTGGTTGCAGCGCTGCTGGCTGTGTTTCTGCCTCTGGCAAAGGTTGCTGCTGGCAGAGGAGGCAGCTTGCAGCAGGTGCTGGCAGCCTTGTAACTGCTTCTGGAAGAAGATGATGTAGAGGGTGCATCTGGCAGATGGGGCAGCTTGCAGCAGGTGCTGGCAGCCTTGTCTCTGCCCCTGCCTAAAGGTGTGGAGCGTGCAGCTGGAGGGGGACGTGGCTTCTGACAGCAAGTGCTGGCAGCTCCTGAGGGCTGAGCTGTGAGTGCATGCCTGGGTGCCACATCCTGCCTGAGGAGAGGCAGCCGGCATGGCTGGCAAGCTGTCTCCTCCTCTGTCGCCCTGCCTACCAGGCTGCCCGACTGCAGGAGAAACCAAGGAGAGACTGCAATGACTCTGGCCCTTGCTCCTGTGGCTCCACGTCTCAGTTGTGAAAGGTCCTTCTGCCAGGATACCCTTGCAGCCTCCCAGCCCAGCCCGTTCCCTCCAGCACCTCCCAGCTGCCCAACAGCTCCTGGGCTGGGAAGATGTCCATGCCCATTGCCCTTGGGCTCCCTACCTGGACGTGGTGTCTCCCCGTGGCCTTGCCTTGAGAGTTCTTGGGGCAGGGCAGCTCTGGCAGTCTGTCCCCATCAAGGGACGAGACCTGGCTCTGGCTGACACCCTGCAGCACTGCTGGTTGCTGCCTGTGGCCCACCTCCTGTGGGCAGGAGGAGGAGGAGGTGTGGGATGGAGGTGGCTGCCAGGACCAGGCTGGCCCGGGCGATGCCGGGTGAGCATGGTGCTCGACTCCCACCAGGAAGGGTTGGAGACAGACACTTCCAACACCTGGCTCACAGGAGCCCTCCTGCTTTTCCAGACTTCCCATGATGGCTGTCTGGCTGCCTTCTTGTTGGGCTCTGCTTGGCTCTGTGTTGAAACTGGTGCCGGCATCAACCTCTGGGGCACGTAGTCCTCCTCAAAGTCCTCATCCTCCTGCTGGCCCCTGCCCAGGCAACAGCAATTCTAGCAGAAACAGCTCAGGGCTTTGCCCATGCTGCCCTCCTTACTGCTCTCCTGGCTCCTGCTGGACTGGATGGTTGCTGGGATGGCCAGGTCCCTTCAGAGGTCCCTTCCAAACCACACCCTGTCATGCTTCTAGGATTATGATCCCAAGAACCATTCCCCAGCTGCTGTTGGAAGGTGTTCCAGAAGATGCTGGTGGGGAAGAATGGAATCATAGAATGTCAGGTTGGAAGGGACCTCAAGGATCCTCTGGTCCAAGCCCTCTAGGTAATAGTGCAGTTCCTATGAGATGTCTCAGCACGCTGTTGGGCTGAGACTTGAAACTGTCCCCAGTGGGAGAATCCACCACTTCCCCTGGGAGACCATTCCAATGTTCCACTGTCCTGCCAGTGGAAAATTTTCCTCTTGTCCACCTGGAATCTTCCCAGGAGCAACTTGTGCCATGCTGGGGCTGCCATGCCCCCTGCAGACTCCTGCAACTCCTCCTGCTTACCCCATCCCACGTGTGGCCATGGGTGGTGAGGAGGATGTGGCAGCCCCCAGGGTCCCCACTTGGCAGCTTCAGCAGCACCGTGCCCATGGGGGAGCAGAGCCTGTGGGGGAGCAGGGGAAGCAGGGGGACTGAGGGGAGTGGAGCTTGTGGGGGACCTGGGGAGGAGGGGGGCCTGCAGCCCATCACCCCGGGGTTGCTCCTCAGGGAACACTGGGGCAGAAGGGCACCTTGGCCAGAGGAGCTGCAGTGGGGCTGCTGTTGACTCCCAGGAGCCGGGAGGAGTTTTGGGAGCTCTGGTCATCCATGGACACCCCTTGGGCCAGCTGCAGACCCATGCTGCTGATGCTTAAGGCTTGGGACAGGTTTCTGTTCTGGACAACACAGGGGCTCCAGGTGATCACAGCCAGCCTGGTGTCACCATGTCACCACCCAGACCCTTTGGGGCAGCAAATGCCAGATGCAGTGGGTGATTTCCCACTGATGATGCCAAAGAGTGAGACATGGCTGTGTGGTAAGGATGTGGAAACACAGCTGCTCAGTTATGGTTCCCTTGCTACAGTGCCTTTCATTAAATGGAAAAAAAAATAAAACAAAAAAACTCTGGGAGAGCCTTTTTCTTTTGTTTCCATGTTGAGAAAATTGGAAAGGATGAAAAAAATAGTTTTGGGGTCTTGCTTTCATCCTTACCAGTGTACAGTGTTTAAGTGGCAAGGCACAGGATGGAGAAAAGGAGGAAACTGTTTAGAAGAGAAAAGAGAAACAAAATAGGAGACATAGCTAAGGAAGAATTTAGTTTTAAGCCGATGAAATCAGTGTTTTCAAGGTTTTAAAAATAATTGCTAGGTTCCCTTCCAGCTACAGCAGTCTTCGAAGGCCTCTTCTTCACTGCACTGTTAGTGCTGGAGAATGCAATCAGTGTCTGAAGCTGTGAAAAACAGCCCCTCAGTACTGATGAGGATGTGAGGGGTAAAGAAGTAAGCACTGCTCCTGGATGTCCTTAATCTGGGCCCTGGACTTGTGTCCACCTCTCTGGGGCCTCAGGAGATGGTCCAAGACAGCGCGTGGTGGTTGCATCCCCAGCAGACACGGTGCTGTGGGGTTGTGCTGTGCTGGTGTTGGAGCTGTGTTGGCTTGTGTGCCATGGAAGAAGGCAGGTCAAGAAAGGAGAGGATGCTGCAGGAGACTGACTCTGGTGGATTGTAAAATCCATCCTGCCAAAGCCTGGCAAGCAAGGTTGAGCCAGGTGGAGTGAAAGCTGTGACGGGAGGAGCAAGGTCTTGGTTTCTGCCTCTGCTCCCATAGCTGCTGGCATGGGCATGGGCTGCTGGGTGGAGGGGAAGTCATCCCTGGGGTAAAAAGAGTTCAAACAGATCCCTTTCCAACATTAATTCATCCCTGTGCCTGCCCTCCCCTGTGTTTGTGGCAGCAGCATCCTTGGACACAGAGGTCTGCACGTGCTCTGTCCCAGCATAGGGGTGCCCTGTGTCAGGGGGCACAGTGAGCTGAGCATCATTGTGGGGTCTGCTGGTGGATCTCCTCATGGTGGCACTCAGGTGCTGCCCACCTGAGCCCCATGTAGACAGGCTCCTACAGTACCTGGGCAATAGTGGGACCAGCTGGGGCTACATGTGGACACCCAGGAACCAGGAGAGTCTTGAGGATGCTGTGCTTGTCCAGCAGTCTCCCTTGGGCAAGCAGACAGCTCTGCTCATGCTGTTCCCCCGGCTCAGAGCAGGTTTCTGTTCCTTGGCTCCTCTGTGCTCCAGTCCTGCTCCAGTGCCAGCCTGGCATGCTGGAGGGACAGGCTGAGCCCTGGTGCCCCAGGCAGGGTGCCCAGCCCTGTCCTCACCCACTGCAGGGCAGCCAGGGCTGCAGCTGCTGATCCCTGCAAGAGGCCAAGACAGGGCAGGAGGTGCCAGGGCAGTGCTGGGGGGCAAGGACCCTGCTGCTGCTCCTCCTCCCCACGGCCCTTTGCATCAGGCCCTTGGTGCAGCAGAGAGAGCACAACCATTTCCCCAGCTGCCACAGGGAGCTGCTTCCATTCCCCTTGCAATCCACTGGCTTGAGATGATCCCAGTGCTGGCCAGGCATGGAGCCAGGGGAGGAGAGGTCCCCAGTGGGCTGGAGCATCAGCTCTGCCCCCCACGGGCTACTCTCATGCTGTGTATGGAAGACAGGTTGGCTCACAAGGATGTCTACCATGTAGGTAGGCAACTCCTGCTGTACTGCCCTTGGCCTTTCATGTTCTTGATGGCCATGAGGATGATGTCTACTCGATGGGAGGGCTGGAGCTATTTCATGAACATCTGTGGGAGGAAGGAGAGAGGAGCTTTGTCACCTCGAGCATTACCCAGCACATCTCAGCTGTGAAATGAGACTGGGATGCAGAGCCAGGATCTGCTGGGGAGGAGACAGAAAATGGGGGTCAGGGTCCCATGGGGAACTGGAGCTGGCTGGGAGCCTTTGCCTGGGCCCTGCTCCAGAGCAGGGTGAGTCCCCATCAACCCCACTCATCCATTGGGGGTCCCCTCGCTCACACTGCCCCCTCTAACCAGGAGGAGCCAAAGGCATTTCTTACCCAGAACATTTCTCAGGAATGTTCAACTTCTAGAGGCTGCCAGGACTGCGAGGCTTCCCCACAGGGCTGGAGCTGCAGCAGCCCTGGGTCAGGCAGCCGGGAAGACCTTCCTGGGGAGGAGGAAAACCAGGATGCTGAGAGGGAGAGCCCCGGGCAGAAATGTCACTGGCAGAGCCATCTTCTGGATGGGACATGGTGAAGGGCAGCAGGAGCTGGGAGGTGCTGATGTGCCTGGGATGGGGCACGGGTCACTGCATCCCACTGCTGCTGCTGCCTCTGCTGCCAGCCACTCACTGCCCCCAGAAACATCCCCCAAGGCTTTCCCAAGGGGTGTCCACCTCCCTGGGGACCTGTGGTGGGGGCTCTTGGCTCTGGCCAGAGGTAAAGGCAGAGGGGGAAAGCCCCGGGGCTGGGGTCCCCTTGCCAGTGAGGCAGAGTCCATCTGGGAGGGGGTCAGGGTGCTGGGGTGGGGGGCACTGAAGAGGGAGGACAAGGGGCTCTGGCAGCAGTCAGGGGTCAGGGGGCTGGTAGGGAAGGAGGGATGTTCTCTGTCCCCCTCCTTGCCCCAGGAGCTGGGCAGGGTTGGGGGGTGGTTCCCTGTGCTGAGGCCAGAGCTGGGAGAAGTTCTGCAGAACCAGGGTGGAGCAGTCAGCAGTGCTGTGTCCCAGCTCTGCAGCATGGTTTCCAGTGTGGACATTGAGGATCAGAGGCTTGGGGACAGCCCTGGAAGCCTCGGGCATGGGGGCAGCTGTGAGTGTGCCCAGGAAGGGGTCTCAGTCCTGGGGAGCTCCCTGTGGTTCATCCCTGTCACGGTTTAAGGCTGGGCCAGCACTTAAAGGAAAGACAGGTGCTCTCTATTCACCCTTCTTCTCTCCCTGAAATGGAAAAGGGAAGAGTTGTCCTCAAAGCTGGACAAACCCATGGCATCCCTTGGAGCAGAGGACAGCCTCGGGGCTCTGGGTGTTCACACAGAAGATGCTGGAGAAGCAGGCCTGCAGGAGGCTGCCCCTCTCTGCTGCAGGGACAGAGAGATGCTCTTCAGAGCAGGCAGGGACAGAGAGCTGGAGCAGTGTTCTTGGGCATCCCCCTGCCCAGCCAAGGTCTCCCCTGCCCTGAGGGCTGTGCTCCTGCCTCTGACCCCCCGCAGCCTTGCTGTCCATCTCCTCACCTTGATGATCTCCAACAATTCCTCCTGGTAGTAGTAGAGTCAGACCCACACAGTGGTGTGTGGGCTGCTGATGCTGCAGATGGAGGACAGAAACTGCAGCTTCTGGGCCTCTTGCTGCCAGGCAGATGGACAAAGAGTGTCAAATGGGGAGTGGGGGGGGGGGAAATCATCAGAGCTCCCATCCCCTTCTGAGCATGGGATGGGGGCAGAAGGAGTGGCCAGGGGAGCCAGGCACACATGTCCTGGCAGGAGTGCCCAGGGGTACTTGTGTTCTGAGCCCTCTGCCCAGCTGCTGGGGTGTCAGCAGCCACAGTCGTGGGATCCCCTGACAGATTTATTGGCACCCAACATGGGGCTTAAGCTAATCAGCTAGAGTACAGTTCACAGTTCAACAGATTTGCCTGAATACTTTGAATTTCAACTTCAGTGCAAGGGTACCCAGATGGCTCTGATGAGTGGGAATCGAACTATTTTTCTGGAAATTTCACAGGGTTGGAAGTTAAAGAGATCATTCTGCACCTTTGGTATTCAGGGTATGTGATCTGTGGCTTTTTAGCTGGGATTAGTGTTACTCTGTGGTTCATTCTTGGTAAGAGCTGCTTAAGAACCACAGTTGTGATGTGGCCTTCAATACTGGCATGGGGGGATGAAGAAGTGAGTTCCATGGGGACAGGGGCTGGGTTGGCTTCAATTGAGTGGAATCATGGAATCATGGAATGGGTTGGGTTGGAACCAGATGACCTTTATCCCTTCCAACGCAACCCATTCCATGATTCCATGATTCTGTGAACCAGTCCCATCCAGTTCCAGGCCTGGGGCATCTCCACAGCCAACACCAGGGCTTTGTGATGCTCCCTTCCCTTCCCCTTCCCCTTCCCCTTCCCCTTCCCCTTCCCCTTCCCCTTCCCCTTCCCCTTCCCCTTCCCCTTCCCCTTCCCTTCCCCTTCCCCTTCCCTTCCCCTTCCTCTCCCATTCCCCCCTTCCTTCCCCTTCCCTTCCCCTTCCCCTTCCCCCTCTCCCTTCCCCTTCCCTCCCCTTCCCTCCCCTTCCCCTCCCCTTCCTCCTCCCTCCCCCTTCCCCTCCCCCTTCCCTTCCCCTCCCCCTCTTCCCCCTCCCCCTTCCCCTCCCCTTCCCCTCCCCTTCCCCCTCCCCTCTTCCCTCCCCTTCCCCCCTTCCCCTCCCCTTCTCCTCCCCTTCCCCTCCCCTTCCCCTCCCCTTCCCCTTTTGTCTCTCTGTCTCTAGATTTCCTTCTTTTCCTTTCCAGCAGGGCTGTTCCATGCCAGCTGTGCAGTTGAGTTTCCAGCCCCTCAGTCTCTCTCCCTTCTCCTCTCTCCTTTCCCCAGAGGGGAAGGTGTCTCTGCTCCAGCACTGCTCTCCCCTCGGGGACTGCTCTCAGCTGCCCCTCTCCTCTGCCCTGCAGCTCTCAGAGCGGTTCCTTTCCCCTGCTTGAAGATGTGGATGGCAGAGGCACTGTGGCTGCTGTGAGAGCTGGGTTTGGATTGGGTGTGCTTGAAATGCTCGAGTAGCACAGCTGGCAAAAGCTCTGGGTGTCTGAGGAGCTGATTCTGAGGATTTTCTCCCCAAATCCCCCTGGTTTTGTTCAGGCAGTGTTTCTGGTGGCCGCTCAGTCCTGCTGCCAGGGAGCCTGGGGAGCGTGGGGCACGGGTGTTTCTGCCGGGCTGTAGACTCCAGGAGCTGGCACAGCTCTTCAGAGGAGCGTTACTGCTCCTTGCCTGTCAGGAGGGATGCTTCATGAGCTCTCCTGAAAGCTCTGTGACACCATGGGACATGAGACAGGATGCCTCCAGCAGCCTGCAGTCAGGCTTCTGTCACTTGTCTCCTGATTCAAAAACCAATCCCCACCCAGAGTGCAGATATTTGGTTTATTAAGTTTTTCCCAGAAAAAGTGCCAGGAAACATTTCCCCAAAGCCTGAAGCCTTTGGAGAAGACTTTAGGGTTTGCTGTGCAGACCAAAGACACAGAAGAACCTTCAGGGCAGGAAAGGCAGCCTTGGTCACTGTCAGGAAGGGTGTCCTCCCATTCCCTCCTCCCCACCACCATTAAACCAGCCCTTCATGTTTTTAAGCCTGGAATAACTTTTGTGGCTGTTAATCCTTTTCTTTCAAGGACAAATCCCCCCTTTGAGACTCATGGGAGAATTTTACACAGCCCATAACCTTCACTTTTGTGATTGTAGAACCATGAATCACAGAATGGTTTGGGTTTGAGGGGGCCTGAAAGATCATCTAGGTCTAACCCCCTGCATGGACAGGGACATCTCCCACCTGACCAGGGTACTCTAAACCCAATCCAACCTGGCCTTGAACACTTCCCCCCTTGACTGGTCACTCCAAGCCCTTGCCAACATTTCGTCCTCATCCCTCCTCATTTGTTGATTCTGTGATAAAATGTGTGATAAAAGTGATGAAGGGGGTGCCAGGGGATCATTCCCAAAGCTCACACCCCTTTGGAGAAGCCGTGCAGTTTGGAAGGTTTTTAATCACTTAAAACTCCCTTGGAGGGGAAAGGGGAGAAGGAATGAATCCCCGAGGGTTGAAATCAAAAGTGCTTTAATAGCGTAATAATAATAATGAGTTACAATTAATGATGATTACAATGCCTCCAGTGGAAAGGCGATGGCCACAGCAAGTAGAGGAGGAGGTCCCAGGCAAGGGAAGATTGTCTGGTAGGATGGGACCCACTGGCAGGATGGGAAGGCAGCCATGGAAGAAACCAAGCCATCCCCCCAAACTTCAATCAGAGGATGATTAGGGTTGGAAGGGCCCTCTAAAGGTCATCCAGTCCAACTTCCTGCTCTACAGGCAGGGTACTGGTGGTCATACTGTGGAACACTGGGGTTGGCCAGGTCAGAGCAGCTGCCCTGGACTTAAGATCATGGTCACATGGATCCCTCATTCCAGAGCTGTGGAGAACCCAACACAACACTTCTGATCTCCCCTGCGCTTGTTTAGTTGGAGTCTGCAGCTTCCCAAAATTCGAGGTGCTCTGAAGAAGAGAAAAAATTATTTCAGAGTGAATTCTGTTCCATGAAGCTGAGTGTGAAATGGAAATGAAATAGGAAGAACCTTCAGGGCAGAAACCCTGACCTGGGTTGGTCACTGTCCCCTTGAGTTTACACCTGAAAGCAGTGAATTAACAGCCACAAGCCTGATGTCCCCAACCCCCCCAGGACACAACCCTGGTGTCCCCTCCCCTGCCAGCTCCCAACCTCACCCCCAGGTCGGGTCCCTCCCCCCCGAGGCCCCTCCCCACCTTTTCTTCCTCCCCCCGCCGCGTCCCGCGATCGCGCTGCAGCTCCCGGGAGGTTTCTCTCTGCCGCCCCGGGGCTGCACCCACACCCCCCGCCCCGCAGCCGGGACCCCCCAACTGGTGACCGCCAGAGCATCGCCCCCCCCTGCCCACCGGCCTGGGCTGTGCCCCCCCTGCAGGTACCGGGAGGTGATGGGAGGTGATGGGAGGCGGGTGGTTATCCCAGTACCGCCCAAACTGGCGGGAGAGCAGCACAAGATGGAGGAGGGAGGGGGATGGGTGAGAGGGGGGAACTAAACTTATCCCCGGGGTGAGGGTGGTGGGATTGCTGACCCCCCAACTTTTTAAGGAGGGTGGAGAAGCTGTGATTGGTTCCCCCACCTCACCCGGGCATTTCCAACTCCTTCTGGCTTGCAGGGCTGTGATAGGGGATCCCAAAGTCATCCCAACGGTTTGGGGGCTGCAACTGGGCACCCTGAAATCCCCCTGGAGCCAGGGGTAACGATTGCAAGTCCAGAATACTTTAAGGGGCTTAATAATCCCGGGCCTCAGAAGCCACTGTCAGGGACTCCCAAACTGGGACCCAAACTCATCCCAGTGGATGAGAGCTCATCCTGCATGTGGGTGTGATGGGAGAACCCCAGGTCATGGTGGGGATTTGATGCCACAGTGGAGAACATAAATCATACCAGAGATGTTTGGTGGCATGAAAGGATCCCTAAATCACCCCAAGGGTTGTTGACAGAAATAGGGGAGAACTAAAATATCTGATGGAGTGTAAGTTGAAATGAGTGATCCCAAATCACACCAGGACTGGCTCACAACCCCAGTACCCTGCACCCCAGCCAGTTCCCCTTTGAGTTTTAGGTGCCAGTATAATACCTAAAGATGAAGTAAAGGATGATCAGTGGGTGTCCACCTCTATGGGAAACCTCCTCATTCCACCTCACACTCCAGTTTCACCCACAGGAGGACTGATGTAGGTTTTGGCTGCCTTCACCCCACAGAAAGCCCACCCCTACTTTGTCACTGCACTATGGCTTCTTTCACAGGCACGGGGTGACTCCATCTGGGCATAAACCTCTCTGGGTACCCCCAAAGATCAGACAGCTTTTGGTCAAAGCACATTACTGAGAAATCATTGAATCCATCCAGGAAAAGCATTTGACACTGTCCAGGAATGTGGGAAGAGGTTTAGGATCCTCTTGGCCAAGCTCCATCATCAGAAAATCCATCGGGGTGAGAGACCCCAGAGATGTCCTGACTGCAGGAGACGGTTTAGAGAGAGCTCGGATCTGGTCCAACGGTGACACCATCACACAGACACCATGTCCTACACCTGCCCTGACTGCGGGAAAGGTTTTTACAGGAAAAGTCATTTTATCTGCCATCAACGGATCCATACTGGTGAGAAACCCTTTAAATGTTCCGAGTGTGGGAAGGGGTTTTCTCATAGTTCCCATTTATCAAAGCATCGCCGCATCCACACGGGAGAGAAACCCTATAAGTGTCCGGAGTGTGGGAAGGAGTTTACCCAGGGATCCAGTTTATCAAAGCATCACCGCATCCACACGGGAGAGAAGCCCTATAAATGTTTGGAGTGTGGGAAGGAGTTTACCCATAGTTCCAGTTTATCAGAGCATCATCGCATCCATAGAGGAGAGAAACCCTATAAGTGTCTGGAGTGTGGGAAGGAGTTTTCCCGTAGTTCCAATTTATCACAGCATCACCGCATCCATACAGGAGAGAAGTTGTATCCCTGCACTCACTGTGGGAAAGCCTTCAACAACAGCACCTCCTGGATTCGTCACCAACATGTCCACACTGGGGAAAAGCCCTACACGTGTCCCCAGTGTGGGAAGGGCTTCAGGGGAAGCTCCCACTTGTTGAGACATCAGCGACTCCATAGGGGTGAAAGACCCTAAAGCTGCTCCCAGTGTGAGAAGAGTTTTTACCAGAGCTGCGATCTCATCTCTCACCACCAGACCCACCTCAGCCATCACCAGAAATGAAGGGGCACGGTCAAGCTTGAGAGTTTCCATGCTTGGACATCTTTTTTTTTTCCCAGATAAGGCAAAAGGAGGAAGTGATTATCACTATGAGACGCTCCTCAAGGGATGGGGCAGGATGTGACCATGTCTGTTTCTGTTTTTTGGTAGGGAACAGCCATGTGGAACATTTTAGTGGGACTTTGCAGTGGGACTTGGAAAGAAAACGTGAGCTGTGTGATTTTGAGGTGAAAAGAATTTTTTCCACTAGGATTTTTTTTATTTAGAGCCATAAATGTGTCTTTACACTTCAGTATCCAGATGGTTGTGGCTGCATATCTCGGTGGGGGCACACTAGCCTGAGGTTCGATACCACTTGGTTGTTTTTATTAATAAGATACTCAATAAAATGTTACAAATGTACAATGGAGCAATCCCTCGTGGCTGGTGGGGTGCAAAGGGTTGAAGAATGCTTTGGTTTCTCTGAGGTTGGGGACCCCTCCCCAAAGCCCCCTCTCTTTGTCCCACCCTGGGGTTGGGGTAAAGCAGCTTCCAGCAGAGTGACTGGAGAGGTAGGAGATAGAGCTGATGGAGAAGAGAGAGACTGAGCTGTCCTGATGGCCATGACTCCAGCTGTTCATAGAATCTCAGAATCATAGACTTGGTTGGGTTGGAAGGGACCTCAGAGATCATCAAGTCCAAGCCTTGATCCCCTCCCCCCATGGTTCCCAGCCCATGGCACTCAGTGCCACATCCAGTCTCTTTTTAGATATCTCCAGACACGAAGAATCCACTACTTCCCTGGGCAGCCCATTCCAATGTCTGATCACCCTCTCCCTAAAGAAATTCTTTCTAATCTCCAACCTATACCTCCCCTGGCACAACTTGAGACCGTGCCCTCTTGTCTTGCTGAGAGTTTCCAGGGAAAAGAGACCAACCCCCCCCTGGCTCCAACCTCCTTTCAGGGAGTTGGAGAGAGTGATGAGGTCTCCCCTGAGCCTTGTCCAGACTGAACACCCCCAGCACCCTCAGCCTCTCATCATAGGATATGTGCTGGATCCCTTCACCAGCCCAGTTGCCTCCTTTGGACCCGCTCCAGGACTTAAATCCTCTTTCCTGAGCTGAGGGACCCAGAACTGGACACAGGACTCAAGCTGTGGCCTCACCAGAGCTGAGCACAGGGTCAGAATCCCTTCCCTGGACCTGCTGGCCACGCTGTTCCTGATCCAGGCCAGGATGCCATTGGCCTTCTTGGCCACCTGGGCACACTGCTGACTCCTCTTCAGCTTCCTGGCAATCCCAACTCCCAGATCCCTCTCTGTCTGGCTGCTCTCCAGCCACTCTGTGCCCAGCCTGGAGCTCCCCATGGGGTTGTTGTGGCCAAAGGGATGGAAAGAGCAAGAAGAAAAGCTTTGAGAGGTACCTAGGTGGGAATAAAAGGAGAAGCCAGGCAAATGGAGGCCCTCTCCTGAAGGAAATGTCAGACCTAGCTCCACAGGATACTGAGAACGCTGAGGTTCTCCAGGACTTGTTTGCCTCAGTCTCCTCTGGGAACTGCTCATTGCCTCATTGCAGAGGCCACAGCAGGGGAAAGCAGGGCCTGGAACAACCAAGGAGCCCCCACTGGGGGAGAAGAAGAGGTTTGTGATCATCTAAAGAACCTGCAGGGGCACAAGTTTATGGGACCTCACGGGGTCCACGCACGGGTCCTGAGGAGCTGGCAGACGCAGTTGCTGAGCCTCTGTCCATCCTATTGGAGAGGTGATGGTGGTCTGGTGAGGTTCCCACTGATTGGAACAAAGGTACCTGTCCTAGGTGGAGAAGTAAAGAAGGAGGGTCTGTGAGCCTGAGGGGTCTGAGAGGGGTCACTATTCCCTTCCATCTCCTGCCCACAGCCTATAGAAAGTCAGGCAGCCCAGCAGCCCATCCCCCTTTCCTCCTGCTCCTTGCTGGGCTGCTGTTCCCCTCTGCTCCTTTCCCAGCAGCTGCCACCTGCTCCTCAGAATCCACATCCATCGGGTGCTGGGAAGAGCTGTGGAGCTCGCTCTTGAGTCGGCCCTGCCACAGGGAGCCCTCAGGCACCCATTCATATTTTTTCCCTCTTCTCTCCCTATTTTCAGGAGGAAAAGGCAGCCAGTAGCTGATTCAGCTGTGAAAATCACCACCAACAAAAACATCTCTTCAGTGAATTTACTCTTGATGTATTTCCAGCTCCTATCAAGCAGTGAAGTGAAATGTCTCAGTGGCCCCTTTGGGATTTGTTTTGCTTTTTTTGCTGAACATCAACATTGTCACTGATGCCTGTCCCTCATTTCTATCATTTCTGACAGAAAACGTTGTCTAAGAGCTTTTCAGTTGTCCCAGCCCTTCCACTCTTGCTTCTTCATGCCCTGCAGTCTGCCAGTTTAAATAATCTGTATCTAATGACACAGCCTTGGATCCTCTCTGTACCTTCAGCACAGGCTGGGAGGGGTCCTGGTGGGCACCAAATTTGATCATGAGCCAGCAATGTGTCCTAAGTTCAAAGAAGAAATATGGTCTCCTGGGCTGAGAGATACTGGGCTTTCTAGTATAAAATTTCACCCAGAAATTCCATCTCTTACTTCCTTTGATACAATCCAAAGCTTGGAAAATTTTTCCTTGTGCCCGTCTTGAACTTTTGTCTTTTTCCTTCCCCATCCTGCTTCCAGGGAAGCATATGCCAGAGGAAAGAAGGAAAAGCCTTTCTCTTTATCCAAAGAGCCATCCTCCTCATCCTCCTCCTCCTCTGATGATCCCATCCCTGATGAGTGTTTGTGTCCTATTTGCAAAGCCCTACTGACTGATGGAGCTTTTATTCCCTGCTGTGGGAACAGTTATTGTGAGGAATCTAAGTGTTCCTTGCATGTTTGTTAATTCCAAACAATCCCATCTGATCTTCTGAGAGCAGAAACAGAAGATAACAAAGTTAATTTGTTTCCAGTTCTCTTTGTCCAGAAGGATGCTTCTTACAGAAAGGGGAAAAGAAGCAGAAAGCTCTTTTCCCTTTTTATGATTCTGGTTAAATCCCCTTTACACACAGAAGGAGGAGTATGAGCAGAGTGTGTAATTGTGCAGGTGCTGACAGTCTTACATACCAAACTGTTTTGTCCACATTTAAACAGTGGAAATCTGTAGCATACCTATTTCTACTGGTAATGTGTCTGATTGATGTATTTAATAATGAAGCAGGGAAGTTTTTTAACATTAAGCTCTGGGTCTTGTGGTGCTCTCACCCATGATAGCTCATGTCCTTGGGGGGCTCCAGTCAGCAAGACCATGATTGTCTTTGCTGCTTCCCTCCCTGACTGCCAGTCTTCCCCTGGAAGACAAGGTCTTTCTCAGTGATCCTCCACCTCGTACAGATGTGCCCAGTTGCTCTTGCAGAGTGGAACAAGGCCACTGTGGCAAGCAGTCCGTCTGCCTGTGTGAGGGACACAGTCCTACCTGCATGTCTTGGAAGGACTGTGTATTGCTGCTGTTCCTTAAGTGGGGGCTTGAGATTCCACAGCACTAGCATTGGATCTGGGGTTTTATTTTTGTGGCAAGAGGATCGGTATTTCCCTTTTTTTGCAGGTCATGCCTGCAGCCCATAGCAAGGACCAGCTGGGCTTTGGGGTGCTGCTTGCTTTCAGCTGCCTTATGGGACTGTTCATTCTCATGCAGTGGGGTACACTCAGCCTCCTCTTCTGCTGCTGCCTTATCCAAAAGACACAGCAAACCTCTATGCCAAGAAAGTCCTTCTGGTCTGCAGGTCCCAAGGTGTCTTGATCTGGTCAGGAGAGTACCCGTTAGCAGCATGTGATTGATTTTGTTTGTGATCTCAGAGTCCTGATGATACCCAACTTCTCCAGTGCTTGCTGGGTGGGATGATAGCAGACGAGAGCAGCAACTGTTGGATGCTTGATGTCATCAGCAAAGCTGCAGCTGTACAGAAAGAGCAGAGGAGATCCTCCTTTAAGTCTGCACTAGAAGGAAGGCTTCAGGAAAGCTCCTCAGCACCTTTTGGAAGGTCTGGAGGACTCAGGGCACAAGCTACTTCAGTGGAATGACAAAGCAAGTTCCTGGGGACTCTGGTGGCCCAGACTGTATATCCAGGGTTCCCTGCCCTGTGTGTGCATAAACCAGACATTTTTGGCCATTTCATCCTTCAGATGTTCCTTCTTCACCCTGGGCTGCAGCTCATTGAGCAGAACAAATCATAAATTCACCTGTCCTACCAGGAGGCCCCCGCTGCAGAGTGCCACCCCTCTGGCTGCCCTAGCAGAGGATGGAGATATTAAGGCCCTTCTAAGTCTGCTGTTGATACTTAACACCCTGAGCAAAGCACCTGGGCAGTGAGGGTTGTGTGGGCTTCTGTAAGTACAACAGGAACATGGTGCTGCAGAGCCCATTGTTCCTTGATTCAGGGTCTTGGGCAGTGACTGAGGGGAAAAAAAAAGCCAGACAGGAGTCCTGGCTTTAGCCTGAAGAAGGGAGGGTGAGCAGCAGTCAAGGGGGTTTGCGTGGTGCTAAGGAAGGCAGAGGCAAGCTGTGGTGCTGCAGGGGTGGTGGCCTGATGTCCTCCTTGACCAGCCTGGTTATGGCACCAGGGCCACTCTGCTTCCCCTGGGCCACCCTCAGCCAGGCTGAGGTGAAGCTGCTGGCTCAGCTGCTGGGCATGGGCTGCACAGTGGGAACCCCCAAGTGAGGGCACTGCCACTGTCTCACCAAGTGCCTCTTTGTCTGTGCAGGAGTGACTTTGTCAGTGCCTGAGAATATGGGACACCGTGGAACCAGCAGCCCCTGTTGCTGCTCTGTCTCCAGGGAAAGCGTCCCCCAGCAGGGGAGGCATCCCTGGCTTCACCAGGGTACCCCCACCCTGCCTTTGCTGGCTCCGCTGTGCTTTGGGGTACAAGGGGATAAAATCTTATTCCTGCCAGCCCAGCTCCTGCTGCAGCTGCCTGGAAGCGGTTCCCCTTGCTCTGCACTTCTCCCGGGAGGCACCAGACATAGCCAAGCACTGTGGGGAGCTGTCAGCTTTTATTAGGCTCAATAAAACCACAGGCAGGTAAAAGGCAGCTGGCAGCATGGCGGGGCGTGCTCAGGGCTGGTGGCCACCTCCAGGAACCCTCCCGGTGCTGGCAGGGGAGCTGGGTTCCTTTCTCCGATGTGCTCTACGGAAGAACTGGAAAACCCTGTGCACACCCCTGGACACCCTTCTGAAGAGGGAGAACCGTTTCCATCGCGCTGTGGCCTGTGGGGGTGTGGCCGTGCCTGCAGGAAAGAGAGCTGTAGGTGAGGGGCTGGGTGGGTTATGGGTAGGCTCCTGGCTGCCCCTGCCAGCGTGGCCTTTCCCCAGGGAGAGGTGGCCGGGGCACCACCAGTCCCCGTGTCCCCAGTGCTGCTCACCAGGATGGCTGCTGGGCCAGGCCTGCCCTCGCCTCGGGGACGTACCTGGGTCAGCCTTGGGCATGTCCCTGGGACTGGAGGAGGGCGGTGTGTCACCTCTGGTCTCAGAGGCCACGTGCACAGGGAGAGCAAGAGCAGAGGGATGGAGGGGATGGCAGCAGGAGGACACGCAGAGCCCCAGGCATCTCCCTGCCCCACACACCCGTGCGCTGGGCCGGGTTCCGGCACCTTGGGATACCCGGGGCTGGCCACGGGTGCCTGGCTCACGTGGTGCTGAGGGTCCCAACACAAGGGAGAAGCCGATGCTTCTCCTTCATCTTGGGCAGATGGTGCATGGTCGGGGGTGCTAGTGTCTGCCAGAGGTGATGAAGTCCCTTCAGCCTCTTGTGCTACCAAAGAGCCAAAGGCTGTGCTGGGCTCTGCCTGATGGCCCATGCCTTCTAGGAGGTCTTGCTGTTCTGTGGACTGCTGGCCTGATCCCTATGTCACAAGCACAGCCTTGGCCACAGACTCCCTGACAATGAACTGGTGTGTGTCCACCAGAGCCAGATCCTCATCTGTGGTTTTGGAGGGGACAGGTGCCAGGCTCTCAGCTTCTGCTGTGGTGTCCTGCTCGTCTGGTCCCTGTGTCACAAGCACAGCCTTGGCCACAGCTTTGCCAACAAAGAAGTGGTCGGTGTCCACCAGAGCCAGATCATCTTCTGTGGGGCTGGAGGGGGCAGGTGCCAGGCTCTCTGCCTCCACTGCTGTGTCTAGCTCACTAAAGACAAGGCAAGCTGGTGCTTTTGCCTTCTGTTGTGCCACAGGAGCCAGAGGCAAGTGGTGCCCCTCAAGAGCTCTAGCCCAGGCAGAACCTGCTGGCTCCATGTCCATGAGCTCCAGTGATTCAGGAAATGTGCTCTGCTGGTAATTATCTTCCTGTCCTTCAGACTCTGTACCCATGCTGCTGGATGTGCTGGATTCCTCCTGGAGGACAAAGTTGAGGTCCTGAAAGAAGTCCTGGGAAGAGGGCCAGATGATGTCATCTCCGTCACTGTCCTCTTCCCCTCCTGGTCTAAGTCCCCTACTTTGTTCTCCAGCACTATCAGGAATCTCCTCCCTCTTGCGCCCACTTGCTGCTGGCTGGGTGCGGGGGCTTCCATGCACTCCATGGGATTAGACCCAGCCAGCACGGGTTTAGAAAGGGCAGGTCATGCCTGACCAACCTGATCTCCTTTTATGATCAGGTGACCCGACTGGTGGATGAGGGGAAGGCTGTGGATGTGGTCTACCTGGACTTCAGCAAAGCCTTTGACACCGTCTCCCACAGCATCCTCCTGAAAAAGCTGTCAGCCCGCAGCTTGGACAGGAGCACCCTGTGCTGGGTTAGGAACTGGCTGGAGGGCCGGGCCCAGAGAGTGGTGCTGAACGGGGCTGCATCCAGTTGGCGGACGGTCACTAGTGGTGTCCCCCAGTATTGGGCCCAGTTCTGTTCAATATCTTCATTGATGATTTAGATGAGGGGTTTGAGTCAATCATCAGCAAATTCGCAGACGACACCAAGCTGGGAGCGAGTGTGGATCAGCTGGAAGGCAGGAGGACTCTGCAGAGGGACCTGGACAGACTGGAGAGTTGGGCTGATTCCAACGGGATGAGGTTCAACACGGCCAAGTGCCGGGTCCTGCACTTTGGCCACAACAACCCCATGCAGCGCTACAGGCTGGGGACAGAGTGGCTGGAGAGCAGCCAGACAGAAAGGGACCTGGGAGTCTGGATTGACAGGAAGCTGAACATGAGCCAGCAGTGTGCCCAGGTGGCCAAGAAGGCCAATGGCATCCTGGCCTGTATCCGGAACAGCATCGCCAGCAGGTCCAAGGAAGTGATTCTGCCCCTGTATGTTGGGGAAACAGTTCAGAAATATACAGGTTGTGAGCAATCGTGACTTACTTCAATTTAGGCCACATTGGGTTAATGGTTATTGAGGCCTAGTTAGAGGCTTTCTGAGAATGAGCTACTGGGAAAGAGATAGCTTAATTGGCAACAGAAGAGGAAAATAATTATGTGAGAAGAATCTTTCCTTGAGAATGGTATGTGTAATTGGAATACAAAGCCACCTGCATGATAAGATGGTGTAAACGAGACTTCTCTATATAAACTGAGTGCAAGTTGTTAATAAACGATTTCATACAATCATATTGATGTGCACATGGAATCCTAAAGCCTCCGCAGACTGTTTTCCCACACCTGTACTCAGCCCTGGTGAGGCCACACCTCGAGTACTGTGCCAGTTCTGGGCCCCTCAGTTTAGGAAGGATATTGAGGTCCTGGAGCAGATCCAAAGGAGGGCAACCAGGCTGGTGAAGGGACTCGAGCAGAGACCCTATGAGGAGAGGCTGAGGGAGCTGGGACATTTCAGCCTAAAGAAGAGGCGGCTCAGGGGAGACCTCATTGCTCTCTACAACTCCCTGAAAGGAGGGTGTAGCCAGGTGGGGGTTGGACTCCTTTGCCAGGCGACTTTCAACAAGACAAGAGGGCATGGTCTTAAGCTGTGCCAGGGGAAGTTTAGGTTTGATATTAGAAAGAATTTCTTTACGGAGAGAGTGATCAAGCATTGGAATGGGCTACCCAGGGAAGTAGTGGATTCTCCGTCCCTGGAGACATTTAAAAAGAGACTGGATGTGGCACTCAGTGCCATGGTCTAGCAACCGCAACGGTGGTTCAAGGGTTGGACTAGATGATCTCTGAGGTCCCTTCCAACCCAGCCAATTCTATGATTCTATGATTCCAGCATGTCCTCTCTGCTGGTGGCATCATGCAGGAGTTCCCTGCGCCTCGCCTCTGGCTGACACAGGTTCAAGCTCACTCTGCAGGTCTGGAAGGAAAGAGGGGTTAAGTAAAAGCAGCCTGGCTCCCAGCAGCACCTGGATGCCAGGGTCCTGCCAGCAGCGGCTGCTGTCAGAGACGGGAGATGATGGGGCCGGAGCCGTGCGGTGCAGCAGCGTGATCCAGGCAGAGGGAGGCTCCATCCCCCTGTCCCGTCCTGTCCCACCCAGTCCAACCCGATCCCATCCCATCCCATCCCATCCCATCCCATCCCATCCCATCCCATGCCATCCTTGGTACTCACCCTCCTGGATCTGACACTGAGCTGCCACGACTCTGTCAGGAGGACCTGCTGCTCCTCGCTCTCCTGCCACCAGAGCTGCCTGGCCTCCAGGCCACCCTGCTGACACTGCCGGGTGGCTGCGCTGGGCTGGGCCGGGCAGCTCCTCTCCTGGTCCTCCAGATGCTCTGTGTGGACAGACCGGATGGTCAAACGATCTGCAGCAGCCCCTTGGTCACAGGATAACCTGATATTGGTCTGGCACCTGACACTCACTGTCAACCTTTCTGGGACACGTCGTGCCGTTTGTCCACAGCATGCTGGTCCCACGTCCCTCTCCAAGGAAGCTGTCCCAGGGGTGCTGCAGGCAACACCAGTGCTCCCACGTCTGTGGAGATCAGGCAAGGGACGTTTCCATCAGCTGCCCAGACTTCCTCTGCTCTTCTTGGTATAGCCGGGTCCTGCCTTGCTGCTGGCTGCTTGTAGCATTGCCATCGCCCAGTGAAACTCTAGTCCTGGGGCTCATTGGGGACATGCCAGGCTGTCCCCTTTCCAGCTGGGGCAGAGGCTCCAGGGCCGTGCAGGGCAGGCTTCCAGCTCTCCACCCTGGCAGATGTGCCCCGGTCACCCCACGTGCCCTGGGCAGAGGAGACAACCTCTTGGGGGCCACTGGTTGCAGCGCTGCTGGCTGTGTTTCTGCCTCTGGCAAAGGTTGCTGCTGGCAGAGGAGGCAGCTTGCAGCAGGTGCTGGCAGCCTTGTAACTGCTTCTGGAAGAAGATGATGTAGAGGGTGCATCTGGCAGATGGGGCAGCTTGCAGCAGGTGCTGGCAGCCTTGTCTGTGCCCCTGCCTAAAGGTGTGGAGCGTGCAGCTGGAGGGGGACGTGGCTTCTGACAGCAAGTGCTGGCAGCTCCTGAGGGCTGAGCTGTGAGTGCATGCCTGGGTGCCACATCCTGCCTGAGGAGAGGCAGCCGGCATGGCTGGCAAGCTGTCTCCTCCTCTGTCGCCCTGCCTACCAGGCTGCCCGACTGCAGGAGAAACCAAGGAGAGACTGCAATGACTCTGGCCCTTGCCCCTGTGGCTTCACGTCCCAGTTGTGAAAGTTCCTTCTGCCAGGATACCCTTGCAGCCTCCCAGCCCAGCCTGTTCCCTCCAGCACCTCCCAGCTGCCCAACAGCTCCTGGGCTGGGAAGATGTCCATGCCCATTGCCCTTGGGCTCCCTACCTGGACATGGTGTCTCCCCGTGGCCTTGCCTTGAGAGTTCTTGGGGCAGGGCAGCTCTGGCAGTCTGTCCCCATCAAGGGACAAGACCTGGCTCTGGCTGCCACCCTGCAGCACTGCTGGTTGCTGCCTGTGGCCCACCTCCTGTGGGCAGGAGGAGGAGGAGGAGGTGTGGGATGGAGGTGGCTGCCAGGACCAGGCTGGCCCGGGCGATGCTGGGTGAGCATGGTGCTTGACTCCCACCAGGAAGGGTTGGAGACAGACACTTCCAACACCTGGCTCACAGGAGCCCTCCTGCTTTTCCAGACTTTCCATGATGGCCGTCTGGCTGCCTTCTTGTTGGGCTCTGCTTGGCTCTGTGTTGAAACTGGTGCCGGCATCAACCTCTGGGGCACGTAGTCCTCCTCAAAGTCCTCATCCTCCTGCTGGCCCTTCCCCAGGCAACAGCACTTCCAGCAGAAACAGCCTGGCCGGCTCAGGGCTTTGCCCATGCTGCCCTCCTTACTGCTCTCCTGGCTCCTGCTGGACTGGATGGTTGCTGGGATGGCCAGGTCCCTTCAGAGGTCCCTTCCAAACCACACCCTGTCATGGTTCTAGGATTATGATCCCAAGAACCATTCCCCAGCTGCTCTTGGAAGGTGTTCCAGAAGATGCTGGTGAGGAAGAATGGAATCATAGAATGTCAGGTTGGAAGGGACCTCAAGGATCCTCTGGTCCAAGCCCTCTAAGTAATAGTGCAGTTCCTATGAGATGTCTCAGCACGCTGTTGGGCTGAGACTTGAAACTGTCCCCAGTGGGAGAATCCACCACTTCCCCTGGGAGACCATTCCAATGTTCCACTGTCCTGCCAGTGGAAAATTTTCCTCTTGTCCACCTGGAATCTTCCCAGGAGCAACTTGTGCCCATTACCCATTGTCTTAATCCATGTGACTCCTTGAAAATGGGGAATCTTCATCAGAATGCTTTGACTTGCTGGGGGAGACCCAATCCATGCTGGGGCTGCCATGCCCCCTGCAGACCCCTGCCACTCCTCCTGCTTACCCCATCCCACGTGTGGCCATGGGTGGTGAGGAGGATGTGGCAGCCCCCAGAGTCCCCACTTGGCAGCTTCAGCAGCACCGTGCCCATGGGGGAGCAGAGCCTGTGGGGGAGCAGGGGAAGCAGGGGGACTGAGGGGAGTGGAGCTTGTGGGGGACCTGGGGAGCAGAGGGGCCTGCAGCCCATCACCCTGGGGTTGCTCCTCAGGGAACACTGGGGCAGAAGGGCACCTTGGCCAGAGGAGCTGCAGTGGGGCTGCCTGTTGACTCCCTGGAGCCAGGAGAAGCTTTGGGAGCCGTGGTCGTCCATGGACACCCCTTGGGCCAGCTGCAGACCCGTGCTGCTGCTGTGTGGGGCTTGGGACAGGTTTCTGTTCTGGACAACACAGGGGCTCCAGGTGATCACAGCCAGCCTGGTGTCACCATGTCACCACCCAGACCCTTTGGGGCAGCAAATGCCAGATGCAGTGGGTGATTTCCCACTGATGATGCCAAAGAGTGAGACATGGCTGTGTGGCAAGGATGTGGAAACACAGCTGCTCAGTTATGGTTCCCTTGCTCCAGTGCCTTTCATTAAATGGAAAAAAAGTACATTTAAAAACCCTGGGAGAGCCTTTTTCTTGTGTTTCCATGGTGACCAAATTGGAAAGAATGAAAAAAATAGTTTTGGGGTCTTGCTTTCATCCTTACCGGTGTACAGTGTTTAAGTGGCAAGGCACAGGATGGAGAAAAGGAGGAAACTGTTTAGAAGAAAAAGGAAAAACAAAATAGGAGACATAGAATTTATGTTTTTAAGCCGATGAAATCAGTGTTTTCAAGGTTTTAAAAATAATTGCTAGGTTCCCTTCCAGCTACAGCAGTCTTCAAAGGCCTCTTCTTCACTGCACTGTTAGTGCTGGAGAATGCAATCAGTGGCTGAAGCTGTGAAAAACAGCCCCTCAGTACTGATGAGGATGTGAGGGGTACAGTAAAGAAGTAAGCACTGCTCCTGGATGTCCTTAATCTGGGCCCTGGACTTGTGTCCACCTCTCTGGGGCCTCAGGAGATGGTCCAAGGCAGCACGTGGTGGTTGCATCCCCAGCAGACACGGTGCTGTGGGGTTGTGTTGGGGCTGTGCTGGTGTTGGAGCTGTGTTGGCTTGTGTGCCATGGAAGAAGGCAGGTCAAGAAAGGAGAGGATGCTGCAGGAGACTGACTCTGGTGGATGGTAAAATCCATCCTGCCAAAGCCTGGCAGGTTGAATGGCTTTTAGCAAGTCCAGGTTGAGCCAGGTGGAGTGAAAGCTGCTATGGGAGGAGCAAGGTCTTGGTTTCTGCCTCTGCTCCCATAGCTGCTGGCATGGGCATGGGCTGCTTGGTGGAGGGGAATTAATCCCCGGGGTAAAAAGAGTTCAAACAGATCCCTTTCCAACATGAATTCATCCCTGTGCCTGCCCTCCCCTGTGCTTGTGGCAGCAGCATCCTTGGACACAGAGGTCTCCACGTGCTCTGTCCAAGCATAGGGGTGCCCTGTGTCAGGGGGCAGAGTGAGCTGAGCATCACTGTGGGGTCTCCTGGTGGATCTCCTCATGGTGGCACTCAGGTGCTGCCCACCTGAGCCCCATGTCGACAGGCTCCTACAGTACCTGGGCAATAGTGGGACCAGCTGGGGCTGCATGTGGACACCCAGGAACCAGGAGAGTCTTGAGGATGCTGTGCTTGTCCAGCAGTCTCCCTTGGGCAATCAGACAGCTCTGCTCATTCTATTCCCCCAGCTCAGAGCAGGTTTCTGTTCCTTGGCTCCTCTGTGCTCCAGTCCTGCTCCAGTGCCAGCCTGGCATGCTGGAGGGACAGGCTGAGCCCCGGTGCCCCAGGCAGGGTGCCCAGCCCTGTCCTCACCCACTGCAGGGCAGCCAGGGCTGCAGCTGCTGATCCCTGCAAGAGGCCAAGACAGGGCAGGAGGTGCCAGGGCAGTGCTGGGGGGCCAGGACCCTGCTGCTGCTCCTCCTCCCCACGGCCCTTTGCATCAGGCCCTTGGTGCAGCAGGGAGAGCACAACCATTTCCCCAGCTGCCACAGGGAGCTGCTTCCATTCCCCTTGCAGTCCACCGCCTTGAGATGATCCCAGTGCTGGCCAGGCATGGAGCCAGGGGAGGAGAGGTCCCCAGTGGGCTGGAGCATCAGCTCTGCCCCCCATGGGCTACTCACATGCTGTGTATGGAAGACAGGTTGGCTCACAAGGATGTCTACCATGTAGGTAGACAGCTCCTGCTGTACTGCCCTGGGCCTTTCATGTTCTTGATGGCCATGAGGATGATGTCTACTCGATGGGAGGGCTGGAGCTATTTCATGAACATCTGTGGGAGGAAGGAGAGAGGAGCTTTGTCACCTCGAGCATCACCCAGCACATCTCAGCTGTGACATGAGACTGGGATGCAGAGCCAGGGTCTGCTGGGGAGGAGACAGAAAATGGGGGTCAGGGTCCCATGGGGAACTGGAGCTGGCTGGGAGCCTTTGCCTGGGCCCTGCTCCGGAGCAGGGTGAGTCCCCATCATCCCCACTCATCCATTGGGGGTCCCCTCGCTCACACTGCCCCCCCAGACCAGGAGGAGCCAAAGGCATTTCTTACCCAGAACATTTCTCAGGAATGTTCAACTTCCAGAGGCTGCCAGGACTGCGAGGCTTCCCCACAGGGCTGGAGCTGCAGCAGCCCTGGGTCAGGCAGCCGGGAAGACCTTCCTGGGGAGGAGGAAAACCGGGATGCTGAGAGGGAGAGCCCCGGGCAGAAAAGTCGCTGGCAGAGCCATCTTCGGGATGGGACATGGTGAAGGGCAGCAGGAGCTGGGAGGTGCTGATGTGCCTGGGATGGGGCACGGGTCACTGCATCCCATTCCTGCTGCTGCTGCCTCTGCTGCCAGCCACTCACTGCCCCCAGAAACATCCCCCAAGGCTTTCCCAAGGGGTGTCCACCTCCCTGGGGACCTGTGGTGGGGGCTCTTGGCTCTGGCCAGAGGTAAAGGCAGAGGGGGAAAGCCCCGGGGCTGGGGTCCCCTTGCCAGTGAGGCAGAGTCCATCTGGGAGGGGGTCAGGGTGCTGGGGTGGGGGGCACTGAAGAGGGAGGACAAGGGGCTCTGGCAGCAGTCAGGGGGCAGGGGGCTGGCAGGGAAGGAGGGATGTTCTCTGTCCCCCTCCTTGCACCAGGAGTTGGGCAGGGTTGAGGGCTTGGTTCCCTGTGCTGAGGCCAGAGCTGGGAGAAGTTCTGCAGAACCAGGGTGGAGCAGTCACCAGTGCTGTGTCCCAGCTCTGCAGCATGGTTTCCAGTGTGGACATTGAGGATCAGAGGCTTGGGGACAGCCCTGGAAGCCTCGGGCATGGGGGCAGCTGTGAGTGTGCCCAGGAAGAGGTCTCAGTCCTGGGGAGCTCCCTGTGGTTCATCCCTGTCACGGTTTAAGGCTGGGCCAGCACTTAAAGGAATGACAGGTGCTCTCTATTCACCCTTCTTCTCTCCCTGAGAAGGGAAAGGGAAGAGTTGTCCTCAAAGCTGGAAAACCCATGGCATCCCTTGGAGCAGAGGACAGTCTTGGTGCCCTGGGTGTTCACACAGAAGATGCTGGAGAAGCAGGCCTGCAGGAGGCTGCCCCTCTCTGCTGCAGGGACAGAGAGATGCTCTTCAGAGCAGGCAAGGAGGAGACAGACCCCAGGCTTGGAGATCTGGGCTGATCCCCATGCCGTGGGGGACATCTCAATGGCCATGGCATTGACAGTCATCTCTGGAGGGAACACCCAGTGGGACCCCCTGGCCCAGTGTCTGCCTCCTTCTTGGATCAAGGAATTGGGGATGCCCCCTCCTGGGCCCTGTGCTGCTGAGGCCAATGGGCGCCAGGGGGACCAAACTGGGGGCTGGGGCAGGTAGCCCATGGAGGTGATGGCTTCACTGTGGTGTCCAGGCCAATGGGCTTCTCCTCCAGCAGCTCCTGGGGAGCAGAGCCAGGTGGAACAGGTCAGGATGGGGCAGTCTCCTTTGCTCAGCAGGAGCCGGAGGGGCTGGCAGAGCCCGGGAGCCTTCCCCCTGGCACCCCCTCCCCAGTCAGCAACCAGAGGTCCCAGGCTCTGTGGTGGGAAGGGCTGTGCCCATCCCAGAGCCACAGGCTGGCCCAGGGACCTACAAGTGGTGTTGGGTCCAAGTCCTGGCTCCAGTTGGGCCACCCAGGTGTCTTTGGAGCATCCCCAAGGACAGAGAGCTGGAGCAGTGTTCTTGGGCATCCCCCGGCCCAGCCAAGGTCTCCCCTGCCCTGAGGGCTGTGCTGCTGCCTCTGACCCCCCTCAGCCTTGCTGTCCATCTCCTCACCTTGATGATCTCCAACAATTCCTCCTGGCAGTAGTAGAGCCAGACCCACACAGTGGTGTGTGGGCTGCTGATGCTGCAGATGGAGGACAGAAACTGCAGCTTCTGGGCCTCTTGCTGCCAGGCAGAGAGGGGACAGATGGACAAAGAGTGTCAAATGGGGAGGGAGGGAGGGACCCAGCAGAGCTCCCATCCCCTTCTGAGCATGGGATGGGGGCAGAAGGAGTGGCCAGGAGAGCCAGGCACACGTGTCCTGGCAGGAGTGTCCATGGGTACCTGTGTTCTGAGCCCTCTGCCCAGCTGCCAGGGGTGTCAGCAGCCACGGCTCAAGGCTGGGACACTGCTGAGCCCTGTGGGCCCCAGGGCTGAGGGTGTGATGAGGGAGGGCAGCACGGGGAGGGAGGGGACCCCAGGACGCCGGAGCGAGGGATGCGCTGGCAGGGGGGGCAGGGAGGGTCCCTGCCCGGGGATGCTGTGATGGGGCTGTGTCCCTGGCTGCTGCCTCCTGGGGTGGGCAGCCCAGGCCCCTGGTGCCCACACACTCACCCACCCGCAGTGGGGGGACCTCCCACGGCTCACAGGGCCTTGGCCCAGAGCTGCAGGACACGGCAGCTCTGTTCTCCTCCCAAGCCCACCTGGGCTGGCTGGGGGGTCACCTGCACTCCATGCTGTGAGAGGGACGGAGGGGAAAGGGGTGGAAGTGGTGAGGCAAACCCCAGCTCTTCTCTCTGATGATGGAGTCCCAGGACAAGCCGTGGGATCCCCAGACAGATTTATTGGCACCCAACATGAGGCTTAAGCTAATCAGCTAGAGTGCAGTTCACAGTTCAGCTGATTTGCCTGAATACCTTGAATTTCAATTTCAGTGCAAGGGTACCCAGATGGCTCTGAGGAGTGGGAATCGAACTATTTTTCTGGAAATTTCACAGGGTTGGAAGTTAAAGAGATCATTCTGCACCTTTGGTATTCAGGGTATGTGATCTGTGGCTTTTGAGCTGGGAATTAGTGTTGCTCTGTGGTTCATTTTTGGTAAGAGCTGCTTAAGAACCACAGTTGTGATATGGCCTTCAATACTGGCATGGGGGGATGAAGAAGGGAGTTCCATGGGGACAGGGACAGGGTTGGCTTCAGTTGAGTGGGATCATGGAATCATGGAATGGGTTGGGTTGGAACTAGATGATCTTTAACCCTTCCAAGCCAACCCACTCCATGATTCCATTGTTCTGTGACACAGTCCCAGCCAGTTCCAGGCCTGGGGCATCTCCACAGCCACCACCAGGGCTTTGTGCTGCAGGGTCTGGTGCCTGGACACCATTGTCATGGGGGTCTCTGTGGGGAGCCTGGGGGTATATAAGAGGTGTGGAGATCTGGGGTGCCCTTTACCAGGTGAGCACCTCCCTCAGGAGTCAGCAGCTGCCCTGGGTGAGCATGGAATGTCTGTGGCAGAAAATGCCCAAGATGTTCCTGGAGAAGGAGGTGGAAGCCTGCTGCCAGCCCTCCACAAGACCCCAAGGTCAGTGACTGAAGGAAGGGCCAGAACAGAAGTTCCCCTGCAGGCTGTGGGGAGAGGGCAGCTGTCCCCTGCAGCCCATGGAGGAGCACGGAGGGGCAGGTGTGGATCTGCAGCTCATGGAGGAGCACTCTGTACCAGGGTGATGTCAGCTTTTTACTGAAATACATAAAATTTTAGAAAAAAGCCACACTTGAGCAACGTGAGCATGGCTGGGGCAAGGGGCAGGAAGGTGAGATGGCTTTTGTCTCTCTGTCTCTAGATTTCCTTCTTTTCCTTTCCAGCAGGGCTGTTCCATGCCAGCTGTGCAGTTGAGTTTCCAGCCCCTCAGTCTCTCTCCCTTCTCCTTTCTCCTTTCCCCAGAGGGGAAGGTGTCTCTGCTCCAGCACTGCTCTCCCCTCGGGGACTGCTCTCAGCTGCCCCTCTCCTCTGCCCTGCAGCTCTCAGAGCGGTTCCTTTCCCCTGCTTGAAGATGTGGATGGCAGAGGCACTGTGGCTGCTGTGAGAGCTGGGTTTGCATTGGGTGTGCTTGAAATGCTCGAGTAGCACAGCTGGCAAAAGCTCTGGGTGTCTGAGGAGCTGATTCTGAGGTTTTTCTCCCCAAATCCCCCTGGTTTTGTTCAGGCAGTGTTTCTGGTGGCCGCTCAGTCCTGCTGCCAGGGAGCCTGGGGAGCGTGGGGCACGGATGTTTCTGCCGGGCTGTAGACTCCAGGAGCTGGCACAGCTCTTCAGAGGAGCGTTACTGCTCCTTGCCTGTCAGGAGGGATGCTTCATGAGCTCTCCTGAAAGCTCTGTGACACCATGGGACATGAGACAGGATGCCTCCAGCAGCCTGCAGTCAGGCTTCTGTCAGTTGTCTCCTGATTCAAAAACCAATCCCCACCCAGAGTGCAGATATTTGGTTTATTAAGTTTTTCCCAGAAAAGGTGCCAGGAAACATTTCCCCAAAGCGTGAAGCCTTTGGAGAAGACTTTAGGGTTTGCTGTGCAGACCAAAGACACAGAAGAACCTTCAGGGCAGGAAAGGCAGCCTTGGTCACTGTCCTCCTGATTTACACCTGGCAGCACTGATTCAACAGCTTCTTATCTCCAGGCTCCTGAGGTCTTTGTTTTGTGCTCAGGTCAGGAAGGGTGTCCTCCCATTCCCTCCTCCCCACCAACATTAAACCAGCCCTTCATGTTTTTAAGCCTGGAACAACTTTTGTGGCTGTTAATCCTTTTCTTTCAAGGACAAATCACCCCTTTGAGACTCCTGGGAGTATTTTACACAGCCCATAACCTTCATTTTTGTGCTTGTAGAACCATGAATCACAGAATGGTTTGGGTTTGAGGGGGCCTGAAAGATCATCTAGGTCCAACACCCTGCATGGACAGGGACATCTCCCACCTGACCAGGATGCTCTAAGCCCAATCCAACCTGGCCTTGAACACTTCCAGGGATGGGGCTGCCAGAGATTCTCTGAGAAACCTGGGCCAGTGTCTCATCTCCCTCACAGAATAGAATTTCTTACTCCTGTCTCAAGTCAATCACCCCTCTTCAAATCTGAAACCATTCCCCCCTTGACTGGTCACTCCAAGCCCTTGCCAACATTTTGTCCTCATCCCTCCTCATTTGATGATTCTGTGATAAAATGTGTGATAAAAGTGATGAAGGGGGTGCCAGGGGATCATTCCCAAAGCTCACACCCCTTTGGAGAAGCCTTGCAGTTTAGGTGGTTTTTAATCACTGGAAACTCCCTTGGAGGGGAAAGGGGAGAAGGAATGAATCCCCGAGGGTTGAAATTAAAAGTGCTTTAATAGCGTAATAATAATAATGGGTTACAATTAATGATGATTACAATGCCTCCAGTGGAAAGGCGATGGCCACAGCAAGTAGAGGAGGAGGTCCCAGGCAAGTGAAGATTGTCTGGTAGGATGGGACCCACTGGTAGGATGGGAAGGCAGCCATGGAAGAAACCAAGCCATCCCCCCAAACTTCAATCAGAGGATGATTAGGGTTGGAAGGGCCCTCTAAAGGTCATCCAGTCCAACTTCCTGCTCTACAGGCAGGGTACTGGTGGTCATACTGTGGAACACTGGGGTTGGCCAGGTCAGAGCAGCTGCCCTGGACTTAAGATCATGCTCACATGGATCCCTCATTCCAGAGCTGTGGAGAACCCAACACAACACTTCTGATCTCCCCTGCACTTGTTTAGTTGGAGTCTGCAGCTTCCCAAAATTCGAGGTGCTCTGAAGAGGAAAAAAATTATTTCAGAGTGAATTCTGTTCCATGAAGCTGAGTGTGAAATGGAAATGAAATAGGAAGAACCTTCAGGGCAGAAACCCTGACCTGGGTTGGTCACTGTCCGCCTGAGTTTACAGCTGAAAGCAGTGCATTAACAGCCACAAGCCTGATGTCCCCAACCCCCCCAGGACACAACCCTGGTGTCCCCTCCCCTGCCAGCTCCCAACCTCACCCCCAGGTCGGGTCCCTCCCCCCCGAGGCCCCTCCCCACCTTTTCTTCCTCCCCCCGCCGCTTCCCGCGATCGCGCTGCAGCTCCCGGGAGGTTTCTCTCTGCCGCCCCGGGGCTGCACCCACACCCCCCGCCCCGCAGCCGGGACCCCCCAACTGGTGACCGCCAGAGCATCGCCCCCCCCTGCCCACCGGCCTGGGCTGTGCCCCCCCTGCAGGTACCGGGAGGTGATGGGAGGTGATGGGAGGCGGGTGGTTATCCCAGTACCGCCCAAACTGGCGGGAG
Organism: Archilochus colubris; assembly: GCA_023079485.1. Lineage (NCBI taxonomy): Eukaryota > Metazoa > Chordata > Aves > Apodiformes > Trochilidae > Archilochus > Archilochus colubris. The sequence goes on from JALBCY010000062.1 coordinate 271,812, forward strand.
AGCAGCACAAGATGGAGGAGGGAGGGGGATGGGTGAGAGGGGGGAACTAAACTTATCCCCGGGGTGAGGGTGGTGGGATTGCTGACCCCCCAAGTTTTTAAGGAGGATGGAGAAGCTGTGATTGGTTCCCCCACCTCACCCGGGCATTTCCAACTCCTTCTGGCTTGCAGGGCTGTGATAGGGGATCCCCAAGACATCCCAACGGTTTGGGGGCTGCAACTGGGCACATTGAAATCCCCCTGGAGCCAGGGGTAACGATTGCAAGTCCAGAATACTTTAAGGGGCTTAATAATCCCGGGCCTCAGAAGCCACTGTCAGGGACTCCCAGAACATCTCTGGGGACCCAAACTCATCCCAGTGGATGACAGCTCATCCTGCATGTGGGTGTGATGGGAGAACCCCAGGTCATGGTGGGGATTTGATGCCACAGTGGAGAACATAAATCATACCAGAGATGTTTGGTGGCACGAAAGGATCCCTAAATCACCCCAAGGGTTGTTGCCAGAAATAGGGGAGAACTAAAATATCTGATGGAGTGTAAGTTGAAATGAGTGATCCCAAATCACACCAGGACTGGCTCACAACCCCAGTACCCTGCACCCCAGCCAGTTCCCCTTTGAGTTTTAGGTGCCAGTATAATACCTAAAGATGAAGTAAAGGATGAGCAGTGGGTGTCCACCTCTATGGGAAACCTCCTCATTCCACCTCACACTCCAGTTTCACCCACAGGAGGACTGATGTAGGTTTTGGCTGCCTTCACCCCACAAAAAGCCCACCCCTACTTTGTCACTGCACTATGGCTTCTTTCACAGGCACGGGGTGACTCCATCTGGGCATAAACCTCTCTAGGTACCCCCAAAGATCAGACAGCTTTTGGTCAAAGCACATTACTGAGAAATCATTGAATCCATCCAGGAAAAGCATTTGACACTGTCCAGGAATGTGGGAAGAGGTTTAGGATCCTCTTGGCCAAGCTCCATCATCAGAAAATCCATCGGGGTGAGAGACCCCAGACATGTCCTGACTGCAGGAGACGGTTTAGAGACAGCTCGGATCTGGTCCAACGGTGACACCATCACACAGACACCATGTCCTACACCTGCCCTGACTGCGGGAAAGGTTTTAGCAGGAGAAGTAATTTTATCCTCCATCAACGGATCCATACTGGTGAGAAACCCTATAAGTGTCTGGAGTGTGGGAAGGGGTTTTCCCATAGTTCCCATTTATCAAAGCATCGCCTCATCCACACGGGAGAGAAGCCCTATAAGTGTCTGGAGTGTGGGAAGGGGTTTACCCAGAGTTCCCATTTATCAGAACATCACCGCATCCACACGGGAGAGAAGCCCTATAAATGTTTGGAGTGTGGGAAGGAGTTTACCCATAGTTCCAGTTTATCAGAGCATCATCGCATCCATAGAGGAGAGAAACCCTATAAGTGTCTGGAGTGTGGGAAGGAGTTTACCCAGAGTTCCAGTTTATCAGAGCATCACCGCATCCACACGGGAGAGAAACCCTTTAAATGTTCTGAGTGTGGGAAGGAGTTTTCCCATAGTTCCAATTTATCACAGCATCGCCGCATCCATACTGGAGAGAAACCCTTTAAGTGTCTGGAGTGTGGGAAGGAGTTTTCCCAGAGTTCCAATTTATCACAGCATCACCGCATCCATACTGGAGAGAAACCCTATAAGTGTCTGGAGTGTGGGAAGGAGTTTACCCACAGTTCTGCATTGTCACAGCATCACCGCATCCATACAGGAGAGAAGTTGTATCCCTGCACTCACTGTGGGAAAGCCTTCAACAACAGCACCTCCTGGATTCGTCACCAACATGTCCACACTGGGGAAAAGCCCTACACGTGTCCCCAGTGTGGGAAGGGCTTCAGGGAAAGCTCCCACTTGTTGAGACATCAGCGACTCCATAGGGGTGAAAGACCCTAAAGCTGCTCCCAGTGTGAGAAGTGTTTTTACCAGAGCTGCGATCTCATCTCTCACCACCAGACCCACCTCAGCCATCACCAGGAATGAAGGGGCAAGGTCAAGCTTGAGAGTTTCCATGCTTGGACATCTTTTTTTTCCCAGATAAGGCAAAAGGAGGAAGTGATTATCACTATGAGATGCTCCTCAAGGGATGGGGCAGGATGGGACCATGTCTGTTTCTGTTTTTTGGTAGGGAACAGCCATGTGGAACATTTTAGTGGGACTTTGCAGTGGGACTTGGAAAGAAAACGTGAGCTGTGTGATTTTGAGGTGAAAAGAATTCTTTTCCACTAGGATTTTTTTTATTTAGACCCATAAATGTGTCTTTACACTTCAGTATCCAGATGGTTGTGGCTGCAAATCTGAGTGGGGGCACACTAGCCTGAGGTTCGATACCACTTGGTTGTTTTTATTAATAAGATACTCAATAAAATGTTACAAATGTAGAAAGGAGCAATCCCTCGTGGCTGGTGGTGTGCAAAGGGTTGAAGAATGCTTTGGGTTCTCTGAGGTTGGGGCCCCCTCCCCAAAGCCCCCTCTCTTTGTCCCACGCTGGGGTGGGGGTAAAGCAGCTTCCAGCACAGTGACTGGAGAGGTAGGAGATAGAGCTGATGGAGAAGAGAGAGACTGAGCTGTCCTGATGGCCATGACTCCAGCTGTTCATAGAATCTCAGAATCATAGACTTGGTTGGGTTGGAAGGGACCTCAGAGATCATCAAGTCCAAGCCTTGATCCCCTCCCCCCATGGTTCCCAGCTCATGGCACTCAGTGCCACATCCAGGCTCTTTTTAGATATCTCCAGACACGAAGAATCCACTACTTCCCTGGGCAGCCCATTCCAATGTCTGATCACCCTCTCCCTAAAGAAATTCTTTCTAATCTCCAACCTAAACCTCCCCTGGCACAACTTGAGACCGTGCCCTCTTGTCTTGCTGAGAGTTTCCAGGGAAAAGAGACCAACCCCCCCTGGCTCCAACGTCCTTTCAGGGAGTTGTAGAGAGTGATGAGGTCTCCCCTGAGCCTTCTCTTCTCCAGACTGAAAACCCCCAGCTCCCTCAGCCTCACCTCACAGGATTTCTGATTGATCCCTTCACCAGCCCAGATGCCTCCTTTGGACCCGCTCCAGGACTTAAATCCTCTTTCCTGAGCTGAGGGGCCCAGAACTGGACACAGGACTCAAGCTGTGGCCTCACAAGGGCTGAGCACAGGGGCAAGTAGCCGCTTAGGGCTGGTACATTCAAGGTTGGTGGTAAACTGGAAACCCATAGGCCGATTGTGGGTGGTGCTGCGGGTAGGATTCCATGTGAGGGTTAAGGCCAGCCCAAGATTTCAGTGGTCACTCTTTGCATTTGTGTGCCAGGCCCGGTTCTTCAGACTTTTGGTATTGGTTGCTTAATTAGCAACACGGGCAAATGGCCGCTTTGGGCTAGTAGATTGAAGGTTGGTGGTTTAAGGGAAACCCGTAGGCCGATTGTTGGTGGTGCTGTGGGTAGGGTTCCATGTGAGGGTTAAGGCCAGCCCAAGTTTTCAGTGGCCACTCTTTGCATTTGTTTGCCAGTCCCACTTGTTCGGGCTTTGGGGACCGGATTCAGCAGTACGAGCAAGTGGCCGCCTAGTGCTGGTAGATTGAAGGTTGGTGGTAAAACGGAAACCCGTAGGCCGATTGTTGGTGGTGCTGTGGGTAGGGTTCCATGTGAGGGTTAAGGCCAGGCCAAGATTTCAGTGGTCACTCTTTGCATTTGTTTGCCATTCCCGGTTGTTCGGAATTTTGGGACTGGATTCAGCAGTACGGGCAAGTGGCCGCTTAGGGCTTGTTTATTCAAGGTTGGTGGTAAAAGAGAAACCCGTAGGCCGATTGTTGGTGGTGCTGTGGGTAGGGTTCCACGGGAGGGTTAAGGCCAGCCCAAGTTTTCAGTGGTCACTCTCTGCATTTTTTTGCTAATCCCAGTTTTTCGGGCTTTGGGGACCGGATTCAGCAGGACGGGAAAGTTGCCGCTTAGGGCTTGTATATTCAAAGTTGGTTGTAAAAGGGAAACCCTTAGACCGATTGTTGGTGGTGCTGTGGGTAGGGTTCCATGTGAGGGTTAAGGCCAGCCCAAGTTTTCAGTGGTCACTCTTTGCATTTGTTTTCCAGTCCCGGTTGTTCGGACTTTTGGGTTCCCATTCAGAAATACGGGCAAGTGGCCGCTTAGGGCTGGTAGATTCAAGCTTGGTAAAAAAACGGAAACCCGTAGTTCGATTGTTGGTGGTGCTGTGGGTAGGGTTCCATTTGAGGGTTAAGGCCAGCCCAAGTTTTTAGTGGTCACTCTGCATTTGTTTGCCTGTCCCGGTTGTTGGGACATTAGGGACCCAATTATGCAATACGGGCAAACGGCCGCTTAGTGCTGGTATTTTAAAGGTTGGTGGTTAAAGGGAAACCCTTAGGCCGACTGTTGGTGATGCTGTGGGTAGGGTTCCATGTGAGGGTTAAGACCAGGCCAAGTCTTCACTGGTCACTCTTTGCATTTGTTCGCTAATCCCGGTTTTTCGGGCTTTGGGGACCGGATGTAGACGTATGGGCAAATGGCCGCTTACGGCTGGTAGATTCAAGGTTGGTAGTAAAACAGAAACTTGTAGGCCGACTTTTGGTGGTGCTGTGGGTAGGGTTCCATGTGAGGGTTAAGGCCAGCCCAAGTTTTAAGTGGTCACTCTTTGCATTTGTTTGCCTGTCCCAGTTGTTCGGACTTTTGGGACCACATTCAGCAAAAAGGGAAAATGGCCACTTAGGGCTGGTACATTCAGGGCTGGTGGCAAAACGGAAACCCGTAGTCTGATTGTTGATGGTGCTGTGGGTAGGGTTCCACGTGATGGTTTAGTCCAACCAAGTTTTCAGTGGTCACTCTTTGGAATTTGTTTTCAAGTCCCGGTTGTTCGGACTTTTGGGACCCCAATCAGCAGCACGGGCAAGTAGCCGCTCAGGGCTGGTAAATTTAAGGTTGATGTTAAAACGGAAACCTATGGGCCGATTCTTGATGGTGCTGTGGGTAGGGTTCCATGTGAGAGTTAACGCCAGCCCAAGTTTTCCGTGGTCACTTTTTGCATTTGTTTTCCAGTCCCGGTTTTTCGGGCTTTTGGGACCGGATTCAGCAGAACGGACAAATGGCCGCTTAGGGCTAGTAGATTCAAGGTTGGTGGTAAAACGGAAACCCGTAGGCCGATTGTTGGTGGTGCTGTGGGTAGGGTTCCATGAGAGGGTTAAGGCCAGCCAAAGTTTTCAGTGCTCACTCTTTGCATTTGTTTGCCAGTCTCGATTGTTCGGACTTTCGGGACCACATTCATCCACTGGGGAAAATGGCCTCTTAGGGTTTGTAGATTCAAGGTTGGTGGTCAAACGGAAACCCGTAGGCCGATTGTTGGTGGTGCTGTGGGTAGGGTTCCATGTGAGGGTTAAGGCCAGCCCAAGTTTTCAGTGGTCACTCTTTGCATTTGTTTGCCAGTCCTGGTTGTTTGGGCTTTGGGGACCTGATTAGGCAGTACGGACAAATGGCCGCTTAGGGTTGGTAGATTCAAGGTTGGTGATAAAAAGGAAAACCGTAGCCGACTGTTGGTGGTGCTGTGGGTAGGGTTCCATGTGAGGGTTAAGGCCAGCCCACGTTTTCAGTGCCTACTCTTTGTGTTTGTTTCCAATTCCGGTTGTTCGGACTTTTGGGAGCGGATTCAGAAGTACGGGCAAGTAGTCGCTTAGGCCTGGTTGACTGAAGGTTGGTGGTAAAACGGAAACTCGTAGTCCGAGTGTTGGTGGTGCTGTGGGTAGGGTTCCATGTTAGGGTAAAGGCCAGCCCAATTTTTCAGTGGCCACTCATTGCAGTTGTTTGCCAGTCCCGGTTCGGCGGATTTTGGGCCCCTTTCAGCAATACAGGCAAATGGCCGCTCAGGCCTGGTAGATTCAAGGTTGGTGGTAAAAAGGAAACCCGTAGGCCGATTGTTGGTGGTGCTGTGGGTAGGGTTCCATGTTAGGGTTAAGGCCAGCCCAGGTTTTCAGTGGTCACTCTTTGCATTTGTTTGCCAGTCCCAGCTGTTGGGACTTTTGGGACCCTACTCAGCAATAGGGGAAAGTGGCCGCTTAAGGCTAGTAGATTCAAGGTTGGTAGTAAAACGGAAACCCCTCAGCCGATTGTTGGTGGTGCTGTGGATAGGGTTTCATGTGAGGTTTAAGGCCTGTTTAAGTTTTCAGTGGTCACTCTTTGCATTTGTTTGCCAGTCCCGGTTTTTCGGACCTATGGGACCCCATTTAGCAGTACGGGCAAGTGGCCGCTTAGGGCTGGTAGATTCAGGGTTGGTGGGAAAATGGAAACCCGTAGGCCGATTGTTGGTGGTGCTGTGGGTAGGGTTCCATGTGAGGGTTAAGGCCAGCCAAAGTTTTCAGTGGTCACTCTTTGCATTTGTTTGCCAGTCCCGGTTGTTCGTACTTTTGGGACCCCATTCAGTTATAGGGATAAATGGCCTCTTAGGACTGATAGATTCAAGGTTGGTGGTAAAACGGAAACCTGTGGGCCGACTGTTGCACGTGCTGTGGGTACGGTTCCTTGTGAGGGTTAAGGCCAGCCCAAGTTTTCAGCGGTAAATCTTTGCATTTGTTTGCCAATCCCGGATTCAGGTATTCTGTGAGGTATTCTGTGAGTAGTGCTGTGTTTTGCAGGTGAAAAGACAAAGAGGGGATTGCTGAAGCAGAGTGGGCAGGGCACAGAAAGGCATGGGGTGCACCTGGCCTTTAGCAAGCCCTTTGCCATGCTCTACCATTGTCCTGTTGTAGCCAGACTGGGGATGTCTGGATTGAAGAGGTGGGTGATGTGGTGGGAGGGAAGTTCACGAGATGATGAGGGTCACAGTGCCATCAGGGATCCAAAGTCCTCCTTACAAGCAGTGACGGTTCCTCAGTGTCCAGCACTTGTGCCAGCACTGTTTGGTGTCTTTATAATCCCCCTGTGGGCTGGGACAAAAGGCACTTTCAGCCCCTTTGTGGATGAAGCCACGCTGGGGAAGCCCTTGAGCAACCTCATCTGGTTCATCCTGTGTTTAGCAGGGCACTCAGACAAGGAGATGCTCAGGGGTCTCTTCCAGCCTGAGGTATTCTGGGATTCAGAATGATCTGGAGGGTCATGGGAATGATCTGTAGGATCATGGAGCAGGAGGAGCACGGGAAGCTCATCCTTGAGCAGCTCCAAGAGACACTACTGCTGAGTGAGGCTGATGCTGTGGGTGGGATTAAGAAGGGAGTTCCATGGGGACAGGGGCAGGGTTGGCTTCAGTTGAGTGGGATCATGGAATCATGGAATGGGTTGGGTTGGAACTAGATGATCTTTCACCCTTCCAACCCAACCCACTCCATGATTCCATTGTTCTGTGACACAGTCCCAGCCAGTTCCAGGCCTGGGGCATCTCCACAGCCACCACCAGGGCTTTGTGATGCAGGGTCTGGTGCCTGGACACCATTGTCATGGGGGTCTCTGTGGGGAGCCTGGGGGTATATAAGATGTGTGGAGATCTGGGGTGCCCTTTACCAGGTGAGCACCTCCCTCAGGAGTCAGCAGCTGCCCTGGGTGACCATGGAATGTCTGTGGCAGAAAATGCCCAAGATGTCCCTGGAGAAGGAGGTGGAAGCCTGCTGCCAGCCCTCCACAAGACCCCAAGGTCAGTGACTGAAGGAAGGGCCAGACCACAAGTTCCCCTGCAGGCTGTGGGGAGAGGGCAGCTGTCCCCTGCAGCCCATGGAGGAGCACGGAGGGGCAGGTGTGGATCTGCAGCTCATGGAGGAGCACTCTGTACCAGGGTGATGTCAGTTTTTTACTGAAATACATACAATTTTAGAAAAAAGCCACACTTGAGCAACGTGAGCATGGCTGGGGCAAGGGGCAGGAAGGTGAGATGGCTTTTGTCTCTCTGTGTCTACATTTCCTTCTTTTCCTTTCCAGCAGGGCTGTTCCATGCCAGCTGTGCAGTTGAGTTTCCAGCCCCTCAGTCTCCCTTCTCCTCTCTTCTTTTTCCAGAGGGTTGAAATTAACTGTGCTTTAATAGCATAATAATAACAATGAGTTACAATTAATGATGATTAGAATGCCTCCAGTGGAAAGGTGATGGCCACAGCAAGTGGAGAAGGAGGTCCCAGGCATGGGAAGATTGTCTGGTAGGATGGGACCCACTGGTAGGATGGGAAGGCAGCCATGGAAGAAACCAAGCCATCCCCCCCAGACTTCAATCAGAGGATGATTAGGGTTGGAAGGGCCCTCTAAAGGTCATCCAGTCCAACTTCCTGCTCTACAGGCAGGGTACTGGTGGTCATACTGTGGAACACTGGGGTTGGCCAGGTCACAGCAGCTGCCCTGGACTTAAGATCATGCTCACATGGATCCCTCATTCCAGAGCTGTGGACAACCCAACACAACACTTCTGATCTCCCCTGCACTTGTTTAGTTGGAGTCTGCAGCTTCCCAAAATTCGAGGTGCTCTGAAGAGGAAAAAAATTATTTCAGAGTGAATTCTGTTCCATGAAGCTGAGTGTGAAATGGAAATGAAATAGGAAGAACCTTCAGGGCAGAAACCCTGACCTGGGTTGGTCACTGTCCGCCTGAGTTTACACCTGAAAGCAGTGAATTAACAGCCACAAGCCTGATGTCCCCAACCCCCCCAGGACACAACCCTGGTGTCCCCTCCCCTGCCAACTCCCAACCTCACCCCCAGGTCGGGTCCCTCCCCCCCGAGGCCCCTCCCCACCTTTTCTTCCTCCCCCCGCCGCTTCCCGCGATCGCGCTGCAGCTCCCGGGAGGTTTCTCTCTGCCGCCCCGGGGCTGCACCCACACCCCCCGCCCCGCAGCCGGGACCCCCCAACTGGTGACCGCCAGAGCATCGCCCCCCCCTGCCCACCGGCCTGGGCTGTGCCCCCCCTGCAGGTACCGGGAGGTGATGGGAGGGGGCTGGTTATCCCAGTACTGCCCAAACTGGGGGAGAGCAGCACAAGATGGAGGAGGGAGGGGGATGGGTGAGAGGGGGGAACTAAACTTATCCCCGGGGTGAGGGTGGTGGGATTGCTGACCCCCCAATTTTTTAAGGAGGATGGAGAAGCTGTGATTGGTTCCCCCACCTCACCCGGGCATTTCCAACTCCTGGCTTGCAGGGCTGTGATAGGGGATCCCAAAGTCATCCCAACGGTTTGGGGGCTGCAACTGGGCACCCTGAAATCCCCCTGGAGCCAGGGGTAACGATTGCAAGTCCAGAATACTTTAAGAGGCTTAATAATCCTGGGCCTCAGAAGCCACTGTCAGGGACTCCCAGAACATCTCTGGGGACCCAAACTCATCCCAGTGGATGACAGCTCATCCTGCATGTGGGTGTGATGGGAGAACCCCAGGTCATGGTGGGGATTTGATGCCACAGTGGAGAACATAAATCATACCAGAGATGTTTGGTGGCATGAAAGGATCCCTAAATCACCCCAAGGGTTGTTGCCAGAAATAGGGGAGAACTAAAATATCTGATGGAGTGGAAGTTGAAATGAGTGATCCCAAATCACAGCAGGACTGGCTCACAACCCCAGTACCCTGCACCCCAGCCAGTTCCCCTTTGAGTTTTAGGTGCCAGTATAATACCTAAAGATGAAGTAAAGGATGATCAGTGGGTGTCCACCTCTATGGGAAACCTCCTCATTCCACCTCACACTCCAGTTTCACCCACAGGAGGACTGATGTAGGTTTTGGCTGCCTTCACCCCACAGAAAGCCCACCCCTACTTTGTCACTGCACTATGGCTTCTTTCACAGGCACGGGGTGACTCCATCTGGGCATAAAACTCTCTGGGTACCCCCAAAGATCAGACAGCTTTTGGTCAAAGCACATTACTGAGAAATCATTGAATCCATCCAGGAAAAGCATTTGACACTGTCCAGGAATGTGGGAAGAGGTTTAGGATCCTCTTGGCCAAGCTCCATCATCAGAAAATCCATCGGGGTGAGAGACCCCAGAGATGTCCTGACTGCAGGAGACGGTTTAGAGACAGCTCGGATCTGGTCCAACGGTGACACCATCACACAGACACCATGTCCTACACCTGCCCTGACTGCGGGAAAGGTTTTAGCAGGAGAAGTCATTTTATCTGCCATCAACGGATCCATACTGGTGAGAAACCCTTTAAATGTTCCGAATGTGGGAAGGGGTTTTCTCATAGTTCCCATTTATCACAGCATCGCCGCATCCACACGGGAGAGAAACCCTATAAGTGTCCGGAGTGTGGGAAGGAGTTTACCCAGGGATCCAGTTTATCAAAGCATCACCGCATCCACACCGGAGAGAAGCCCTATAAATGTTTGGAGTGTGGGAAGGAGTTTACCCAGGGATCCAGTTTATCACAGCATCACCGCATCCACACAGGAGAGAAACCCTATAAATGTTTGGAGTGTGGGAAGGAGTTTACCCACAGTTCTGCATTGTCACAGCATCACCGCATCCATACAGGAGAGAAGTTGTATCCCTGCACTCACTGTGGGAAAGCCTTCTACAACAGCACCTCCTGGATTCGTCACCAACATGTCCACACTGGGGAAAAGCCCTACACGTGTCCCCAGTGTGGGAAGGGCTTCAGGGGAAGCTCCCACTTGTTGAGACATCAGTGACTCCATAGGGGTGAAAGACCCTAAAGCTGCTCCCAGTGTGAGAAGAGTTTTTACCAGACCTGCGATCTCATCTCTCACCACCAGACCCACCTCAGCCATCACCAGAAATGAAGGGGCACGGTCAAGCTTGAGAGTTTCCATGCTTGGACATCTTTTTTTTTTCCCAGATAAGGCAAAAGGAGGAAGTGATTATCACTATGAGACGCTCCTCAAGGGATGGGGCAGGATGTGACCATGTCTGTTTCTGTTTTTTGGTAGGGAACAGCCATGTGGAACATTTTAGTGGGACTTTGCAGTGGGACTTGGAAAGAAAACGTGAGCTGTGTGATTTTGAGGTGAAAAGAATTTTTTCCACTAGGATTTTTTTTATTTAGAGCCATAAATGTGTCTTTACACTTCAGTATCCAGATGGTTGTGGCTGCATATCTCGGTGGGGGCACACTAGCCTGAGGTTCGATACCACTTGGTTGTTTTTATTAATAAGATACTCAATAAAATGTTACAAATGTACAATGGAGCAATCCCTCGTGGCTGGTGGGGTGCAAAGGGTTGAAGAATGCTTTGGTTTCTCTGAGGTTGGGGCCCCCTCCCCAAAGCCCCCTCTCTTTGTCCCACCCTGGGGTGGGGGTAAAGCAGCTTCCAGCACAGTGACTGGAGAGGTAGGAGATAGAGCTGATGGAGAAGAGAGAGACTGAGCTGTCCTGATGGCCATGACTCCAGCTGTTCATAGAATCTCAGAATCCTAGAATTGGCTGGGTTGGAAGGGACCTCATAGATCATCAAGTCCAAGCCTTGATCCCCTCCCCCCATGGTTCCCAGCTCATGGCACTCAGTGCCACATCCAGTCTCTTTTTAGATATCTCCAGACACGAAGAATCCACTACTTCCCTGGGCAGCCCATTCCAATGTCTGATCACCCTCTCCCTAAAGAAATTCTTTCTAATCTCCAACCTAAACCTCCCCTGGCACAACTTGAGACCGTGCCCTCTTGTCTTGCTGAGAGTTTCCAGGGAAAAGAGACCAACCCCCCCCTGGCTCCAACCTCCTTTCAGGGAGTTGGAGAGAGTGATGAGGTCTCCCCTGAGCCTCCTCTTCTCCAGACTGAACACCCCCAGCTCCCTCAGCCTCTCATCATAGGATATGTGCTGGATCCTTTCACCAGCCCAGTTGCCTCCTTTGGACCCGCTCCATGACTTAAATCCTCTTTCCTGAGCTGAGGGGCCCAGAACTGGACACAGGACTCAAGCTGTGGCCTCACCAGAGCTGAGCACAGGGTCAGAATCCCTTCCCTGGACCTGCTGGCCACGCTGTTCCTGATCCAGGCCAGGATGCCATTGGCCTTCTGGGCCACCTGGGCACACTGCTGGCTCATGTTCAGCTTCCCGGCAATCCCAACTCCCAGATCCCTCTCTGTCTGGCTGCTCTCCAGCCACTCTGTGCCCAGCCTGGAGCTCCCCATGGGGTTGTTGTGGCCAAAGGGATGGAAAGAGCAAGAAGAAAAGCTTTGAGAGGTAGCTAGGTGGGAATAAAAGGAGAAGCCAGGCAAATGGAGGCCCTCTCCTGAAGGAAATGTCAGACCTAGCTCCACAGGGTATTGAGAATGCTGAGGTTCTCCAGGACTTGTTTGCCTCAGTCTCCTCTGGGAAGTGCTCATTGCCTCATTGCAGAGGCCACAGCAGGGGAAAGCAGGGCCTGGGACAAGCAAGGAGCCCCCACTGGGGGAGAAGAAGAGGTTTGTGATCATCTAAAGAACCTGCAGGGGCACAAGTTTATGGGACCTCACGGGGTCCACGCACGGGTCCTGAGGAGCTGGCAGACGCAGTTGCTGAGCCTCTGTCCATCCTATTGGAGAGGTGATGGTGGTCTGGTGAGGTTCCCACTGATTGGAACAAAGGTACTTGTCCTAGTTGGAGAAGTAAAGAAGGAGGGTCTGTGAGCCTGAGGGATCTGAGAGGGGTCACTATTCCCTTCCATCTCCTGCCCACAGCCTATAGAAAGTCAGGCAGCCCAGCAGCCCATCCCCCTTTCCTCCTGCTCCTTGCTGGGCTGCTGTTCCCCTCTGCTCCTTTCCCAGCAGCTGCCACCTGCTCCTCAGAATCCACATCCATCGGGTGCTGGGAAGAGCCGTGGAGCTCCCTCTTGAGTCGGCCCTGCCACAGGGAGCCCTCAGGCACCCATTGCTGCCAGCATGGAGATGGGGTTGTGTGTCAGCTCAGGGAGCTGTTCCCAGGGGGGAGGAGATCAGCCCTGGCTGAGCCTTCCTGCAGTCCCTGGCTCTGAGGAGGAGTGGAGTGTCACGGGAAGAAGCGGGGTTGCTGCCTGTCATTGTGGAGCAGGAGATTTAGAGGTAAGAATACCTGTGTTGGTTGGGTGGGGGTTGGAGGTGGAGTGTGCTGGAATATTTTTTCCCTTTTCTCTTCCTATTTTCACGAGGAAAAGGCAGCTAGTAGCTGATTCAGCTCTGAAAATCACCACCAACAAAAACATCTCTTCAGTGAATTTACTCTTGATGTATTTCCAGCTCCTATCAAGCAGTGAAGTGAAATGTCTCAGTGGCCCATTTGGGAATTGTTTTGCTTTTTTTGCTGAACGTCAACATTGTCACTGATGCCTGTCCCTCATTTCTATCATTTCTGACAGAAAACGTTGTCTAAGAGCTTTTCAGTTGTCCCAGCCCTTCCACTCTTGCTTCTTCATGCCCTGCAGTCTGCCAGTTTAAATAATCTGTATCTAATGACACAGCCTTGGATCCTCTCTGTACCTTCAGCACAGGCTGGGAGGGGTCCTGGTGGGCACCAAATTTGATCGTGAGCCAGCAATGTGTCCTAAGTTCAAAGGAGAAAAATGGTCTCCTGGGCTGAGAGATACTGGGCTTTCTAGTATAAAATTTCACCCAGAAATTCCATCTCTTACTTCCTTTGATACAATCCAAAGCTTGGAAAATTTTTCCTTGTGCCCGTCTTGAACTTTTGTCTTTTTCCTTCCCCATCCTGCTTCCAGGGAAGCATATGCCAGAGGAAAGAAGGAAAAGCCTTTCTCTTTATCCAAAGAGCCATCCTCCTCATCCTCCTCCTCCTCTGATGATCCCATCCCTGATGAGTGTTTGTGTCCTATTTGCAAAGCCCTACTGACTGATGGAGCTTTTATTCCCTGCTGTGGGAACAGTTATTGTGAGGAATCTAAGTGTTCCTTGCATGTTTGTTAATTCCAAACAATACCATCTGATCTTCTGAGAGCAGAAACACAAGATAACAAAGTTGCTTTGTTTGCAGTTCTGTTTCATCCTGAAGTCTCCCCTGAAGATTGCTTCTTATAGAAAGGGGAAAAGAAGCAGAAAGCTCCTTTCCCTTTTTATGATTCTGGTTTAATGCCCTTTATACACAGAGGGAGGAGTATGAGCAGAGTGTGTAATTGTGCAGGTGCTGACAGTCTTAGATATCAAACTGTTTTGTCCACATTTCAGCAGTGGAAATCTGTAGCATACCTATTTCTACTGGTAATGTGTCTGACTGATGTATTTAATAATGAAGCAGGGAAGTTTTTTAACATTAAGCTCTGGGTCTTGTGGTGCTCTCACCCATGATAACTCATGTCCTTGGGGGGCTCCAGTCAGCAAGACCATGATTGTCTTTGCTGCTTCCCTCCCTGACTGCCAGCCTTCCCCTGGAAGACAAGGTCTTTCTCAGTGATCCTCCACCTCGTACTGATGTGCCCAGTTGCTCTTGCAGAGTGGAACAAGGCCACTGTGGCAAGCAATCCATCTGCCTGTGTGAGGGACACTGTCCTACCTGCATGTCTTGGAAGGACTGTGTCTTGCTGCTGTTCCTTACGTGGGGGCTTGAGATTCCACAGCACTAGCATTGGATCTGGGGTTTTATTTTTGTGGCAAGAGGATCGGTATTTCCCTTTTTTTGCAAGTCATGCATGCAGCCCATAGCAAGGACCAGCTGGGCTTTGGGGTGCTGCTTGCTTTCAGCTGCCTTATGGGACTGTTCCTTCTCATGCAGTGGGGTACACTCAGCCTCCTCTTCTGCTGCTGCCTTATCCAAAAGACACAGCAAACTTCTATGCCAAGAAAGTCCTTCTGGTCTGCAGGTCCCAGGGTGTCTTGATCTGGTCAGGAGAGTACCCGTTAGCAGCATGTGATTGATTTTGTTTGTGATCTCAGAGTCCTGATGATACCCAACTTCTCCAGTGCTTGCTGGGTGGGATGATAGCAGACGAGAGCAGCAACTGTTGGATGCTTGATGTCATCAGCAAAGCTGCAGCTGTACAGAAAGAGCAGAGGAGATCCTCCTTTAAGTTTGCACTTTTGGCCTATTCAGAAGACTTGTTCAGAGTATACCCTGGGAAACAGACCTTGAAAACAGAGGGGCACAGGAGGGATGGTCGTACTTCAAGGAACAAGTTTTGAAAGCACAGGAGCAGGGTGTACCAGTGTGCCAAAAGGCAAGCCGGCGGGGAAGAGACCGGTCAGGCTGAACTGGGAGACTCTGAAAGAAATTAGGGTTAAGAGGAGGGCCTACCAATTATGGAAAAAAGGGCTAAATACTGAGGAGAAATTTAGAAATATTGTTAAGTCATGTCGAAAGAAAATTAGAGAGACGAAGGCAGAATGTGAACGGAGTCTCGCCACCTCTGTGAAGGATAACAAAAAGTCCTTCTACAGATACATCATCAGCAAAAGAAGGAAAGCAGCAGCAAGGAAAATATCCATTCTTTACTGGACACGGGTGGGAATATAGTTGTCAGAGATGAAGAAAAGGCTGAAGTATTTAACACCTTTTTTACCTCAGTTTTCAGCAGAAAGAAAGGTTACCCTGAAGATGGATGGCTTCTGGAGCTCATGGAAAGTGACATGAAACTAAACAGCCCCTCTGTAATCCTGAAGGACACAGTCAGTGACCTACTGTGGTGCTTGGATCCCCACAAGTCTATGGTACCCGATAGGATCCACCCAAGGGTAATGAAGGAGCTGGCAGAAGAGCTTGCCAAGCCTCTCTCTATCATCTATCAACAGTCCTGGCTCACTGGGGACATCCCAGATGATTGGAAATTGGCGAATGTCACACCAATCCACAAAAAGGGCCAGAAAGAGGACCCAGGAAACTACAGGCCCGTCAGCCTGACCTCAGTGCCTGGCAGGGTCATGGAACAGATCATCCTCAGTGCAATCACACAGCACCTGCAGGATGGGCAAGGGATCAGACCCAGCCAGCACGGGTTTAGGAAGGGCAGGTCCTGCCTGACCAACCTGATCTCCTTTTATGATCAGGTGACCCGACTGGTGGATGAGGGGAAGGCTGTGGATGTGGTCTACCTGGACTTCAGCAAAGCCTTTGACACCGTCTCCCACAGAATCCTCCTGAAAAAGCTGTCAGCCCGTGGCTTGGACAGGAGCACCCTGTGCTGGGTTAAGAACTGGCTGGAGGGCCGGGCCCAGAGAGTGGTGCTGAATGGGGCTGCATCCAGTTGGCGGCCAGTCACTAGTGGTGTCCCCCAGGGATCAGTATTGGGCCCAGTTCTGTTCAATATCTTTATTGATGATTTAGATGAGGGGATTGAGTCCATCATCAGCAAATTCGCAGATGACACTAAGCTGGGGGGAAGTGTCGATCAACTGGAAGGCAGGAGGGCTCTGCAGAGGGACCTGGACAGACTGGAGAGCTGGGCCGATTCCAATGGGATGAGGTTTAACACGGCCAAGTGCCAGGTCCTGCACTTTGGCCACAACAACCCCATGCAGCGCTACAGGCTGGGGACAGAGTGGCTGGAGAGCAGCCAGGCAGAAAGGGACCTGGGAGTCTGGATTGACAGGAAGCTGAACATGAGCCAGCAGTGTGCCCAGGTGGCCAAGAAGGCCAATGGCATCCTGGCCTGTATCCGGAACAGCATCGCCAGCAGGTCCAAGGAAGTGATTCTGCCCCTGTACTCAGCGCTGGTGAGGCCACACCTTGAGTCCTGTGTCCAGTTCTGGGCCCCCCAGTTCAGGAAGGATACTGAGGTCCTGGAGCAGGTCCAAAGGAGGGCAACCAGGCTGGTGAAGGGACTCGAGCAGAGAGCCTATGAGGAGAGGCTGAGGGAGCTGGGGCTGTTCAGCCTGGAGAAGAGGAGGCTCAGGGGAGACCTCATCGCTGTCTACAACTACCTGAAAGGAGGATGTAACCGGTTGGACGTTGGTCTCTTTTTCCAGACGACTTTCAACAAGACAAGAGGGCAGGGTCTTAAGGTGACCAGGGGAAGTTTAGGTTAGATATTAGAAAGAATTTCTTTATGGAGAGAGTGATAAAGCATTGGAATGGGCTGCCCAGGGAAGTAGTGGATTCTCCATCCCTGGAGATATTTAAAAAGAGACTGGATGTGGCACTGAGTGCCATGGTCTAGCAACTGCAACGGTGGTAAAAGGGTTGGACTCGATGATCTCTGAGGTCCCTCCCAACCCAGCGAATTCTATGATTCTATGATTCTATGATTCTAAATGGGGAGTGAGGGGGGGACCCAGCAGAGCTCCCATCCCCTTCTTAGCATGGGATGGGGGCAGAAGGAGTGGCCAGGAGAGGCAGGCACACGTGTCCTGGCAGGAGTGTCCATGGGTACCTGTTTTCTGAGCCCTCTGCCCAGCTGCCAGGGGTGTTAGCAGCCACGGCTCAAGGCTGGGACACTGCTGAGCCCTGTGGGCCCCAGGGCTGAGGGTGTGATGAGGGAGGGCAGCACAGGGAGGGAGGGGGCCCCAGGACGCCGGAGCGAGGGATGCGCTGGCAGGGGGGGGCAGGGAGGGTCCCTGCCCGGGGATGCTCTGACGGGGCTGGGTCCCTGGCTGCTGCCTCCTGGGGTGGGCAGCCCAGGCCCCTGGTGCCCACACACTCACCCACCCGCAGTGGGGGGACCTCCCACAGCTCACAGGACCTTGGCCCAGAGCTGCAGGATGGGGCAGCTCTGTTCTCCTCCCAAGCCCACCTGGGCTGGCTGGGGGGTCACCTGCACTCCATGCTGTGAGAGGGACAGAGGGGAACGAGGTGGAAGTGGTGAGGCAAACCCCAGCTCTTCTTTCTGATGCTGGAGTCCCAGGACAAGCCGTGGGATCCCCAGACAGATTTATTGGCACCCAACTTGGGGTTTAAGCTAATCAGCTAGAGTGCAGTTCACAGTTCAGCTGATTTGCTTGAATACCTTGAATTTCAGCTTCAGTGCAAGGGTACCCAGATGGCTCTGAGGAGTGGGAATCGAACTCTTTTTCTGGAAATTTCACAGGGTTGGAAGTTAAAGAGATCATTCTGCACCTTTGGTATTCAGGGTATGTGATCTGTGGCTTTTGAGCTGGGATTAGTGTTACTCTGTGGTTCATTCTTGGTAAGAGCTGCTTAAGAACCACAGTTGTGATGTGGCCTTCAATACTGGCATGGGGGGATGAAGAAGTGAGTTCCATGGGGACAGGGGCTGGGTTGGCTTCAATTGAGTGAAATCATGGAATCATGGAATGGGTTGGGTTGGAACTAGATGATCTTTCACCCTTCCAACCCAACCCACTCCACGATTCCATGATTCTGTGACACAGTCCCAGCCAGTTCCAGGCCTGGGGCACCTCCACAGCCACCACCAGGGCTTTGTGATGCAGGGTCTGGTGCCTGGACACCATTGTCATGGGGGTCTCTGTGGTGACCCCGGGGGTATAAAAGAGGTGTGGAGACCTGGGGTGCCCTTTACCAGGTGAGCACCTCCCTCAGGAGTCAGCAGCTGCCCTGGGTGACCATGGAATGTCTGTGGCAGAAAATGCCCAAGATGTCCCTGGAGAAGGAGGTGGAAGCCTGCTGCCAGCCCTCCACAAGACCCCAAGGTCAGTGACTGAAGGAAGGGCCAGACCAGAAGTTCCCCTGCAGGCTGTGGGGAGAGGGCAGCTGTCCCCTGCAGCCCATGGAGGAGCACAGAGGGGCAGATGTGGATCTGCAGCTCATGGAGGAGCACCCTGTACCAGGGTGATGTCAGTTTTTTACTGAAATACATAAAATTTTAGAAAAAAGCCACACTTGAGCAACGTGAGCATGGCTGGGGCAAGGGGCAGGAAGGTGAGATGGCTTTTGTCTCTCTGTGTCTACATTTCCTTCTTTTCCTTTCCAGCAGGGCTGTTCCATGCCAGCTGTGCAGTTGAGTTTCCAGCCCCTCAGTCTCTCTCCCTTCTCCTCTCTCCTTTCCCCAGAGGGGAAGGTGTCTCTGCTCCAGCACTGCTCTCCCCTCAGGGACTGCTCTCAGCTGCCCCTCTCCTCTGCCCTGCAGCTCTCAGAGCGGTTCCTTTCCCCTGCTTGAAGATGTTGATGGCAGAGGCACTGTGGCTGCTGTGAGAGCTGGGTTTGGATTGGGTGTGCTTGAAATGCTCGAGTAGCACAGCTGGCAAAAGCTCTGGGTGTCTGAGGAGCTGATTCTGAGGTTTTTCTCCCCAAATCCCCCTAGTTTTGTTCAGGCAGTGTTTCTGGTGGCCGCTCAGTCCTGCTGCCAGGGAGCCTGGGGAGCGTGGGGCACGGGTGTTTCTGCCGGGCTGTAGACTCCAGGAGCTGGCACAGCTCTTCAGAGGAGCGTTACTGCTCCTTGCCTGTCAGGAGGGATGCTTCATGAGCTCTCCTGAAAGCTCTGTGACACCATGGGACATGAGACAGGATGCCTCCAGCAGCCTGCAGTCAGGCTTCTGTCAGTTGTCTCCTGATTCAAAAACCAATCCCCACCCAGAGTGCAGATATTTGGTTTATTAAGTTTTTCCCAGAAAAGGTGCCAGGAAACATTTCCCCAAAGCCTGAAGCCTTTGGAGAAGACTTTAGGGTTTGCTGTGCAGACCAAAGACACAGAAGAACCTTCAGAGCAGGAAAGGCAGCCTTGGTCACTGTCCTCCTGATTTACACCTGGCAGCACTGATTCAACAGCTTCTTATCTCCAGGCTCCTGAGGTCTTTGTTTTGTGCTCAGGTCAGGAAGGGTGTCCTCCCATTCCCTCCTCCCCACCAACATTAAACCAGCCCTTCATGTTTTTAAGCCTGGAATAACTTTTGTGGCTGTTAATCCTTTTCTTTCAAGGACAAATCACCCCTTTGAGACTCCTGGGAGTATTTTACACAGCCCATAACCTTCATTTTTGTGCTTGTAGAACCATGAATCACAGAATGGTTTGGGTTTGAGGGGGCCTGAAAGATCATCTAGGTCCAACACCCTGCATGGACAGGGACATCTCCCACCTGACCAGGATGCTCTAAGCCCAATCCAACCTGGCCTTGAACACTTCCAGGGATGGGGCTGCCAGAGATTCTCTGAGAAACCTGGGCCAGTGTCTCATCTCCCTCACAGAATAGAATTTCTTACTCCTGTCTCAAGTCAATCACCCCTCTTCAAATCTGAAACCATTCCCCCCTTGACTGGTCACTCCAAGCCCTTGCCAACAATTCGTCCTCGTCCCTCTTCATTTGATGATTCTGTGATAAAATGTGTGATAAAAGTGATGAAGGGGGTGCCAGGGGATCATTCCCAAAGCTCACACCCCTTTGGAGAAGCCTTGCAGTTTAGGTGGTTTTTAATCACTGGAAACTCCCTTGGAGGGGAAAGGGGAGAAGGAATGAATCCCCGAGGGTTGAAATCAAAAGTGCTTTAATAGCGTAATAATAATAATGAGTTACAATTAATGATGATTACAATGCCTCCAGTGGAAAGGTGATGGCCACAGCAAATGGAGAAGGAGGTCCCAGGCATGGGAAGATTGTCTGGTAGGATGGGACCCACTGGTAGGATGGGAAGGCAGCCATGGAAGAAACCAAGCCATCCCCCCAAACTACAATCAGAGGATGATTTGGGTTGGAAGGGCCCTCTAAAGGTCATCCAGTCCAACTTCCTGCTCTACAGGCAGGGTACTGGTGGTCATACTGTGGAACACTGGGGTTGGCCAGGTCAGAGCAGCTGCCCTGGACTTAAGATCATGGTCACATGGATCCCTCATTCCAGAGCTGTGGAGAACCCAACACAACACTTCTGATCTCCCCTGCACTTGTTTAGTTGGAGTCTGCAGCTTCCCAAAATTCGAGGTGCTCTGAAGAAGAGAAAAAATTATTTCAGAGTGAATTCTGTTCCATGAAGCTGAGTGTGAAATGGAAATGAAATAGGAAGAACCTTCAGGGCAGAAACCCTGACCTGGGTTGGTCACGGTCCCCCTGAGTTTACACCTGAAAGCAGTGAATTAACAGCCACAAACCTGATGTCCCCAACCCCCCCAGGACACAACCCTGGTGTCCCCTCCCCTGCCAACTCCCAACCTCACCCCCAGGTCGGGTCCCTCCCCCCCGAGGCCCCTCCCCACCTTTTCTTCCTCCCCCCGCCGCTTCCCGCGATCGCGCTGCAGCTCCCGGGAGGTTTCTCTCTGCCGCCCCGGGGCTGCACCCACCCCCCCCGCCCCGCAGCCGGGACCCCCCAACTGGTGACCGCCAGAGCATCGCCCCCCCCGGCCCACCGGCCTGGGCTGTGCCCCCCCTGCAGGTACCGGGAGGTGATGGGAGGTGATGGGAGGGGGGTGGTTATCCCAGTACTGCCCAAACTGGGGGAGAGCAGCACAAGATGGAGGAGGGAGGGGGATGGGTGAGAGGGGGGAACTAAACTTATCCCCGGGGTGAGGGCGGTGGGATTGCTGACCCCCCAACTTTTTAAGGAGGATGGAGAAGCTGTGATTGGTTCCCCCACCTCACCCGGGCATTTCCAACTCCTTCTGGTTTGCAGGGCTGTGATAGGGGATCCCAAAGTCATCCCAACGGTTTGGGGGCTGCAACTGGGCACCCTGAAATCCCCCTGGAGCCAGGGGTAACGATTGCAAGTCCAGAATACTTTAAGGGGCTTAATAATCCCGGGCCTCAGAAGCCACTGTCAGGGACTCCCAAACTGGGACCCAAACTCATCCCAGTGGATGAGAGCTCATCCTGCATGTGGGTGTGATGGGAGAACCCCAGGTCATGGTGGGGATTTGATGCCACAGTGGAGAACATAAATCATACCAGAGATGTTTGGTGGCACGAAAGGATCCCTAAATCACCCCAAGGGTTGTTGCCAGAAATAGGGGAGAACTAAAATATCTGATGGAGTGTAAGTTGAAATGAGTGATCCCAAATCACACCAGGACTGGCTCACAACCCCAGTACCCTGCACCCCAGCCAGTTCCCCTTTGAGTTTTAGGTGCCAGTATAATACCTAAAGATGAAGTAAAGGATGATCAGTGGGTGTCCACCTCTATGGGAAACCTCCTCATTCCACCTCACACTCCAGTTTCACTCACAGGAGGACTGATGTAGGTTTTGGCTGCCTTCACCCCACAAAAAGCCCACCCCTACTTTGTCACTGCACTATGGCTTCTTTCACAGGCACGGGGTGACTCCATCTGGGCATAAACCTCTCTGGGTACCCCCAAAGATCAGACAGCTTTTGGTCAAAGCACATTACTGAGAAATCATTGAATCCATCCAGGAAAAGCATTTGACACTTTCCAGGAATGTGGGAAAAGGTTTAGGATCCTCTTGGCCAAGCTCCATCATCAGAAAATCCATCGGGGTGAGAGACCCCAGAGATGTCCTGACTGCAGGAGACGGTTTAGAGACAGCTCGGATCTGGTCCAACGGTGACACCATCACACAGACACCATGTCCTACACCTGCCCTGACTGCGGGAAAGGTTTTTGCAGGAAAAGTCATTTTATCTGCCATCAACGGATCCATACTGGTGAGAAACCCTTTAAATGTTCCGAGTGTGGGAAGGAGTTTTCCCAGAGTTCCAATTTATCACAGCATCGCCACATCCACACGGGAGAGAAGCCCTATAAGTGTCTGGAGTGTGGGAAGGGGTTTACCCAGACTTCCCATTTATCACAGCATCACCGCATCCACACGGGAGAGAAACCCTTTAAATGTTCTGAGTGTGGGAAGGAGTTTTCCCATAGTTCCAATTTATCACAGCATCGCCGCATCCATACTGGAGAGAAACCCTATAAGTGTCTGGAGTGTGGGAAGGAGTTTTCCCAGAGTTCCAATTTATCACAGCATCACCGCATCCATACAGGAGAGAAACCCTATAAATGTTTGGAGTGTGGGAAGGAGTTTACCCACAGTTCTGCATTGTCACAGCATCACCGCATCCATACAGGAGAGAAGTTGTATCCCTGCACTCACTGTGGGAAAGCCTTCAACAACAGCACCTCCTGGATTCGTCACCAACATGTCCACACTGGGGAAAAGCCCTACACGTGTCCCCAGTGTGGGAAGGGCTTCAGGGAAAGCTCCCACTTGTTGAGACATTAGCGACTCCATAGGGTGAAAGACCCTAAAGCTGCTCCCAGTGTGAGAAGAGTTTTTACCAGAGCTGCGATCTCATCTCTCACCACCACACCCACCTCAGCCATCACCAGGAATGAAGGGGCAAGGTCAAGCTTGAGAGTTTCCATGCTTGGACATCTTTTTTTTCCCAGATAAGGCAAAAGGAGGAAGTGATTATCACTATGAGACGCTCCTCAAGGGATGGGGCAGGATGGGACCATGTCTGTTTCTGTTTTTTGGTAGGGAACAGCCATGTGGAACATTTTAGTGGGACTTTGCAGTGGGACTTGGAAAGAAAACGTGAGCTGTGTGATTTTGAGGTGAAAAGAATTCTTTTCCACTAGGATTTTTTTTATTTAGACCCATAAATGTGTCTTTACACTTCAGTATCCAGATGGTTGTGGCTGCAAATCTGAGTGGGGGCACACTAGCCTGAGGTTCGATACCACTTGGTTGTTTTTATTAATAAGATACTCAATAAAATGTTACAAATGTAGAAAGGAGCAATCCCTCGTGGCTGGTGGGGCGCAAAGGGTTGAAGAATGCTTTGGGTTCTCTGAGGTTGGGGCCCCCTCCCCAAAGCCCCCTCTCTGTTTCCCACCCTGGGGTGGGGGTAAAGCAGCTTCCAGCACAGTGACTGGAGAGGTAGGAGATAGAGCTGATGGAGAAGAGAGAGACTGAGCTGTCCTGATGGCCATGACTCCAGCTGTTCATAGAATCTCAGAATCATAGACTTGGTTGGGTTGGAAGGGACCTCAGAGATCATCAAGTCCAAGCCTTGATCCCCTCCCCCCATGGTTCCCAGCCCATGGCACTCAGTGCCACATCCAGTCTCTTTTTAGATATCTCCAGACACGAAGAATCCACTACTTCCCTGGGCAGCCCATTCCAATGTCTGATCACCCTCTCCCTAAAGAAATTCTTTCTAATCTCCAACCTAAACCTCCCCTGGCACAACTTGAGACCGTGCCCTCTTGTCTTGCTGAGAGTTTCCAGGGAAAAGAGACCAACCCCCCCCTGGCTCCAACGTCCTTTCAGGGAGTTGTAGAGAGTGATGAGGTCTCCCCTGAGCCTCCTCTTCTCCAGACTGAACACCCCCAGCTCCCTCAGCCTCTCATCATAGGATATGTGCTGGATCCTTTCACCAGCCCAGATGCCTCCTTTGGACCCGCTCCAGGACTTAAATCCTCTTTCCTGAGCTGAGGGGCCCAGAACTGGACACAGGACTCAAGCTGTGGCCTCACCAGAGCTGAGCACAGGGTCAGAATCCCTTCCCTGGACCTGCTGGCCACGCTGTTCCTGAATCCAGGCCAGGATGCCATTGGCCTTCTGGGCCACCTGGGCACACTGCTGGCTCATGTTCAGCTTCCCGGCAATCCCAACTCCCAGATCCCTCTCTGTCTGGCTGCTCTCCAGCCACTCTGTGCCCAGCCTGGAGCTCCCCATGGGGTTGTTGTGGCCAAAGGGATGGAAAGAGCAAGAAGAAAAGCTTTGAGAGGTAGCTAGGTGGGAATAAAAGGAGAAGCCAGGCAAATGGAGGCCCTCTCCTGAAGGAAATGTCAGACCTAGCTCCACAGGATACTGAGAATGCTGAGGTTCTCCAGGACTTGTTTGCCTCAGTCTCCTCTGGGAGGTGCTCATTGCCTCATTGCAGAGGCCACAGCAGGGGAAAGCAGGGCCTGGAACAACCAAGGAGCCCCCACTGGGGGAGAAGAAGAGGTTTGTGATCATCTAAAGAACCTGCAGGGGCACAAGTTTATGGGACCTCACGGGGTCCACGCACGGGTCCTGAGGTGCTGGCAGACGCAGTTGCTGAGCCTCTGTCCATCCTATTGGAGAGGTGATGGTGGTCTGGTGAGGTTCCCACTGATTGGAACAAAGGTACCTGTCCTAGTTGGAGAAGTAAAGAAGGAGGGTCTGTGAGCCTGAGAGATCTGAGAGGGGTCACTATTCCCTTCCATCTCCTGCCCACAGCCTATAGAAAGTCAGGCAGCCCAGCAGCCCATCCCCCTTTCCTCCTGCTCCTTGCTGGGCTGCTGTTCCCCTCTGCTCCTTTCCCAGCAGCTGCCACCTGCTCCTCAGAATCCACATCCATCGGGTGCTGGGAAGAGCCGTGGAGCTCCCTCTTGAGTCGGCCCTGCCACAGGGAGCCCTCAGGCACCCATTGCTGCCAGCATGGAGATGGGGTTGTGTGTCAGCTCAGGGAGCTGTTCCCAGGGGGGAGGAGATCAGCCCTGGCTGAGCCTTCCTGCAGTCCCTGGCTCTGAGGAGGAGTGGAGTGTCACGGGAAGAAGCGGGGTTGCTGCCTGTCATTGTGGAGCAGGAGATTTAGAGGTAAGAATACCTGTGTTGGTTGGTTGGGGGTTGGAGGTGGAGTGTGCTGGAATATTTTTTCCCTCTTCTCTCCCTATTTTCACCAGGAAAAGGCAGCCAGTAGCTTTGCCATGCACGCCTGTGATGTTTCAGGTGTCCCAACATCCTGTAGTTCTGAGAGGAAATTCTGCAGTAGGATAATGTGCCCCAGCACCTGTTGCAAGGCACCAAAATTCTCACTTTTGTTACTGGAAGAAAGACATTGTTTAATATCAAACCTAATTTATTCCAAATCTGGTATCCCCACGCAGTCCTATTTGTTGGTAACTTGGGGGTCGAGTTTCTTTCAGCTGCCTGTTGAGTGCATTTCTGATTCTGATTCAGCTGTGAAAATCACCACCACCAAAAACATCTCTTCAGTGAATTTACTCTTGATGTATTTCCAGCTCCTATCAAGCAGTGAAGTGAAATGTCTCAGTGGCCCCTTTGGGAATTGTTTTGCTTTTTTTGCTGAACGTCAACATTGTCACTGATGCCTGTCCCTCATTTCTATCATTTCTGACAGAAAACGTTGTCTAAGAGCTTTTCAGTTGTCCCAGCCCCTCCACTCTTGCTTCTTCATGCCCTGCAGTCTGCCAGTTTAAATTATCTGTATCTAATGACACAGCCTTGGATCCTCTCTGTACCTTCAGCACAGACTGGGAGGGGTCCTGGTGGGCACCAAGTTGATCATGAGCCAGCAATGTGTCCTAAGTTCAAAGAAGAAATATGGTCTCCTGGGCTGAGAGATACTGGGCTTTCCAGTATAAAATTTCACCCAGAAATTCCATCTCTTACTTCCTTTGATACAATCCAAAGCTTGGAAAATTTTTCCTTGTGCCCGTCTTGAACTTTTGTCTTTTTCCTTCCCCATCCTGCTTCCAGGGAAGCATATGCCAGAGGAAAGAAGGAAAAGCCTTTCTCTTTATCCAAAGAGCCATCCTCCTCATCCTCCTCCTCTGATGATGATCCCATCCCTGATGAGTGTTTGTGTCCTATTTGCAAAGCCCTACTGACTGATGGAGCTTTTATTCCCTGCTGTGGGAACAGTTATTGTGAGGAATCTAAGTGTTCCTTGCATGTTTGTTAATTCCAAACAATCACATCTGATCTTCTGAGAGCAGAAACACAAGATAACCAAGTTGCTTTGTTTCCAGTTCTCTTTATCCAAGAGGATGCTTCTTTCAGAAAGGGGAAAAGAAGCAGAAAGCTCTTGGCAGAGTGGAACAAGGCCACTGTGGCAAGCAGTCCGTCTGCCTGTGTGAGGGACACAGCCCTACCTGCATGTCTTGGAAGGACTGTGTATCTCTGCTGTTCCTTAAGTGGGGGCTTGAGATTCCACAGCACTAGCATTGGATCTGGGGTTTTATTTTTGTGGCAAGAGGATCGGTATTTCCCTTTTTTTGCAAGTCATGCCTGCAGCCCATAGCAAGGACCAGCTGGGCTTTGGGGTGCTGCTTGCTTTCAGCTGCCTTATGGGACTGTTCATTCTCATGCAGTGGGGTACACTCAGCCTCCTCTTCTGCTGCTGCCTTATCCAAAAGACACAGCAAACTTCTATGCCAAGAAAGTCCTTCTGGTCTGCAGGTCCCAGGGTGTCTTGATCTGGTCAGGAGAGTACCCGTTAGCAGCATGTGATTGATTTTGTTTGTGATCTCAGAGTCCTGATGATACCCAACTTCTGCAGTGCTTGCTGGGTGGGATGATAGCAGACGAGAGCAGCAACTGTTGGATGCTTGATGTCATCAGCAAAGCTGCAGCTGTACAGAAAGAGCAGAGGAGATCCTCCTTTAAGTCTGCACTAGAAGGAAGGCTTCAGGAAACCTCCTCAGCACCTTTTGGAAGGTCTGGAGGACTCAGGGCACAAGCTACTTCGGTGGAATGACAAAGCAAGTTCCTGGGGCTCTTGTGGCCCAGACTGTATATCCAGGGTTCCCTGCCCTGTGTGTGCATAAACCAGACATTTTTGGCCATTTCATCCCTCAGATGTTCCTTCTTCACCCTAGCAGAGGATGAAGATATTAAGGCCCTTCTAAGTCTGCTGTTGATACTTAACACCCTGAGCAAAGCACCTGGGCAGTGAGGGTTGTGTGGGCTTGTGTAAGTACAACAGGAGCATGGTGCTGCAGAGCCCATTGTTCCTTGATTCAGGGTCTTGGGCAGTGCCTGAGGGGAAAAAAAAAGCCAGACAGGAGTCCTAGCTTTATCCTGGAAGAAGGGAGGGTGAGCAGCAGTCAAGGGGGTTTGCGTGGTGCTAAGGAAGGCAGAGGCAAGCTGTGGTGCTGCAGGGGTGGTGGCCTGATGTCCTCCTTGACCAGCCTGGTTATGGCACCAGGGCCACTCTGCTTCCCCTGGGCCACCCTCAGCCAGGCTGAGGTGAAGCTGCTGGCTCAGCTGCTGGGCATGGGCTGCACAGTGGGAACCCCCAAGTGAGGGCACTGCCACTGTCTCACCAAGTGCCTCTTTGTCTGTGCAGGAGTGACTTTGTCAGTGCCTGAGAATACGGGACACCGTGGAACCAGCAGCCCCTGTTGCTGCTCTGTCTCCAGGGAAAGCGTCCCCCAGCAGGGGAGGCATCCCTGGCCTCACCAGGGTACCCCCACCCTGCCTTTGCTGGCTCCGCTGTGCTTTGGGGTACAAGGGGATAAAAGCGGTTCCCCTTGCCCTGCACTTCTCCCGGGAGGCACCAGACATAGACAAGCACTGTGGGGAGCTGTCAGGTTTTATTAGTAAGCTCAATAAAACCACAGGCAGGTAAAAGGCAGCTGGCAGCATAGCGGGGCGTGCTTGGGGCTGGTGGCCACCTCCAGGAACCCTCCCGGTGCTGGCAGGGGAGCTGGGTTCCTTTCTCCGACGTGCTCTACGGAAGAACTGGAAAACCCTGCGCACGCCCCTGGACACCCTTCTGAAGAGGGAGAACCGTTTCCATCGCACTGTTGCCTGTGGGGCTGTGGCCATGCCTGCAGGAAAGAGAGCTGTAGGTGAGGGGCTGGGTGGGCTCCTGGCTGCCCCTGCCAGCGTGGCCTTTCCCCAGGGAGAGGTGGCCGGGGCACCGCCAGTCCCCGTGTGCCCAGTGCTGCTCACCAGGATGGCTGGGCCAGGCCTGCCCTCGCCTCGGGGACGTACCTGGGTCAGCCTTGGGCATGTCCCTGGGACTGGAGGAGGGCGGTGTGTCACCTCTGGTCTCAGAGGCCACGTGCACAGGGAGAGCAAGAGCAGAGGGATGGAGGGGATGGCAGCAGGAGGACACGCAGAGCCCCAGGCATCTCCCTGCCCTGCACACCCGGGCGGTAGGCACCTCGGGATGCCCGGGGCTGGCCACGGGTGCCTGGCTCACCTGGTGCTGAGGGTCCCAACACAAGGGAGAAGCCGATGCTTCTCCTTCATCAAGGGCAGATGGTGCATGGTGGAGGGTGCCAGAGTCTGCCAGAGGTGATGAAGGCACTTCAGCCTCTTCTGCTACCAAAAAGCCAAAGGCTGTGCTGGGCTCTGCCTGATGGCCCATGCCTAGAGGAGGTCTTGCTGTTCTGTGGACTGCTGGCCTGATCCCTATGTCTCAAGCACAGCCTTGGCCACAGACTCCCTGACAATGAACTGGTGTGTGTCCACCAGAGCCAGATCCTCATCTGTGGTTTTGGAGGGGACAGGTGCCAGGCTCTCAGCTTCTGCTGTGGTGTCCTGCTGGTCTGGTCCCTGTGTCACAAGCACAGCCTTGGCCACAGCATCGCTAACAAAGAAGTGGTCGGTGTCCACCAGAGCCAGATCATCTTCTGTGGGGCTGGAGGGGGCAGGTGCCAGGCTCTCTGCCTCCACTGCTGTGTCTAGCTCACTAAAGGCAAGACAAGCTGGTGCTTTTGCCTTCTGTTGTGCCACAGGAGCCAGAGGCAAGTGGTGCCCCTCTTTCTCAAGAGCTCTGGCCCGGGCAGAACCTGCTGGCTCCATGTCCATGAGCTCCAGTGATTCAGGAAATGTGCTCTGCTGGTAATTATCTTCCTGTCCTTCAGACTCTGTGCCCATGCTGCTGGATGTGCTGGATTCCTCCTGGGGGACAAAGTTGAGGTCCTGAAAGAACTCCTGGGAAGAGGGCCAGATGATGTCATCTCCGTCACTGTCCTCTTCCCCCTCCTGGTCTAAATCCCCTGCTTTGTTCTCCAGCACTGTCAGGAATCTCCTCCCTCTTGCCCCCACTTGCTGCTGGCTGAGTCCGGGGGCTTCCATGCACTCCAACA
>JALBCY010000062.1:308834-320639 GCA_023079485.1 Archilochus colubris
CTGCTTGCAGCATCCCCATCGCCCAGTGAAAACCTTGTGCTCGGTCTCATCGGGGACGTGCCGGGCTGTCCCCTTTCCAGCTGGGCCAGAGGCTCCAGGGCCGTGCAGGGCAGGCTTCCAGCTCCCCACCCTGGCAGATGTGCCCCGGGCACCCCATGTGCCCCGGGCAGAGGAGACAACATCTTGGTAGCCGCCGCTGCAGCGCTGCTGGCTGTGTTTCTGCCTCTGGCAAAGGCTGCTACTGGCAGATGGGGCAGCTTGCAGGAGGTGCTGGCAGCCTTGTCTTGGCCCCTGCCAAAAGATGTGGAGCGTGCAGCTGGAGGGGGATGTGGTTTCTCACAAGTGCTGGCAGCTCCTGAGGGCTGAGCTGTGAGTGCCTGCCCAGGTGCACTCCTGCCTGAGGAGAGGCAGCCGGCATGGATGACAAGCTGTCTTCTCCTCTGTCGCCCTGCCTACCACGCTGCCCGACTGAAAGAGAAACGAAGGAGGGACTCTGGCCCTTGCCCCTGTGGCTCCATGTCCCAGTTGTGAAAGGTCCTTCCTTCTGCCAAGATGCCCCGGCAGCCCCCTGGCCCAGCCTGTTCCCTCCAGCACCTCCCAGCTGTCAGCAGCTCCTGGGCTGGGAAGATGTCCATGCCCATTGCCCCTGGGCTCCCTACCTGGACGTGGTCTCTCCCCGTGGCCTTGGCTTGACACTTCTTGGCACAGGGCAGCTCTGGAGCTCTGTCCCCATCAAGGGACAAGACCTGACTCCGGCTGCCACCCTGCAGCACTCCTGGTTGCTGCCTGTGGCCCACCTCCTGTGGGCAGGAGGAGGAGGAGGAGGTGATGGATGGAGGTGGCTGCCAGGACCCCTGTTGCCAGCAAACCCAGCACTAGCATCGAGGCAGCGCCGTGTGACCCCGTCCCACGCCAGCCTCTCCCTCTTACCTTGAGCCTCCCCAAGAGCCTCTTCTTCCAGAGCGGTTGCCCCTTGGTGGTCTGGCAGTGGGCCTTCTCCTCTCTCTCCATTGAGACTTTGGCCTCTTCTGCCAATGTAGCTGTCCCGCAGGCACGCAGAACAACTGAGCGAGTTGCTCTCCTGGCATCCCAGAGCTCGCCTTGCTTATATTGCACAGATCATCATCTCTGGCCCTGGAGGGGACAGGTGCATGGCTCTCAGCTTCTCCTCTGGTGTCCTGCTGGTCTGGTCTCTGCCAGCGTGGCCTTTCCCCAGGGAGAGGTGACAGGGGCACCGCCAGTCCCTGTGTGCCCAGTGCTGCTCACCAGGATGGCTGGGCCTGGCCTGCCCTCGCCTCGGGGACGTACCTGGGTCAGCCTTGGGAGTGTCCTTGGGACTGGAGGAGGGTGCTGTGTCACCTCTGGTCTCAGAGGCCACCTGCACAGGGAGAGCAAGAGCAGAGGGATGGAGAGGTTGGCAGCAGGAGGGCACGCAGAGCCCCAGGCATCTCCCTGCCCCGCAGACCCAGGCGCTGGGCTGGGCTCCGGCACCTCGGGATACCTGCTGCTGGCCACGTGCGCCTGATGGCATCATGCAGGAGTTCCCTGCGCCTCACCTCTGCCTGACGCACCTTTAAGCTCACTGTGCAGGTCTGGAAGGAGAGAGGGGTTTAGTAAAAGCAGCCTGGCTCCCAGCAGCACCTGCATGCCACGGCCCTGCCGGCAGCGGTTACTCTCAGAGACAGGAGATGATGGGGCCGGAGCCGTGCGGCGCAGCCGCGTGAGCCAGGCAGAGGGAGGCTCCATCCCCCTGTCCTTTCCTGCCTCCATCCCATGCCGTCCCTGGTTCTCACCCTCCTGCATCTGACACTGAGCCGCCACGACTCTGTCAGGAGGACCTGCTTGCTGATCCTTGCTCTCCTGCTGCCAGAGCTGCCTGGCCTCCAGGCCACCCTGCTGACGCTGCCGGGTGGCTGCGCTCGTCTGGGCCGGGCAGCTTCTCTCCTGGTCCTCCAGATGCAGGCTGCTTGCAGCATCCCCATCGCCCAGTGAAAACCCTGTGCTGGGGCTCATCGGGGATGCGCCAGGCTGTCCCCTTTCCAGCTGGGCCAGAGGCTCCAGGGCCGTGCAGGGCAGGCTGCCAGCTCTCCACTCTGGCAGATGTGCCCTGGTCACCCCATCTGCCCCGGGCAGAGGAGACAACCTCTTGGTGGCCGATGGCTGCACCGCTGCTGGCTGAGGAGGCAGCTTGAAGCAGGTGCTGGCAGCTGTGTCTCTGCCCCTGCCTAAAGCTGTGGAGCATGCAGGTGGAGGAGGACGTAGCTTCTCACAGCAAGTGCTGGCAGCTCCTGAGGGCTGAGCTGTGAGTCCATGCCCAGGTGCCACATCCTGCCTGAGGAGAGGCAGCCGGCATGGATGACAAGCTGTCTTCTCCTCTGTCGCCCTGCCTACCACGCTGCCCGACTGCAAGAGAAACCAAGGCGAGACTGCAGTGACTCTGGCCCTTGCCCCTGTGGCTCCATGTCCCAGTTGTGAAAGGTCCTTCCTTCTACCAGGATGCCCCGGCAGCCCCCTCGCCCAGCCTGTTCCCTCCAGCACCTCCCAGCTGCCAGCAGCTCCTGGGCTGGGAAGATGTCCATGCCCATTGCCCCTGGGCTCCCTACCTGGACGTGGTCTCTCCCCGTGGCCTTGGCTTGACACTTCTTGGCACAGGGCAGCTCTGGAGGCTCTGTCCCCATCAAGGGACAAGACCTGACCTCCGGCTGCCACCCTGCAGCACTCCTGGTTGCTGCCTGTGGCCCACCTCCCTGTGGGCAGGAGGAGGAGGAGGAGGTGGGATGGAGGTGGCTGCCAGGACGCCTGTTGCCAGCAAACCCAGCACTAGCATCGAGGCAGCGCCGTGTAACCCCGTCCCACGCCAGCCTCTCTCTCTTACCTTGAGCCTCCCCAAGAGCCTCTTCTTCCAGAGCGGTTGCCCCTTGGTGGTCTGGCAGTGGGCCTTCTCCTCTCTCTCCATTGAGACTTTGGCCTCTTCTGCCAATGTAGCTGTCCCGCAGGCACGCAGAACAACTGAGCGAGTTGCTCTCCTGGCATCCCAGAGCTCGCCTTGCTTATATTGCACAGATCATCATCTCTGGCCCTGGAGGGGACAGGTGCATGGCTCTCAGCTTCTCCTCTGGTGTCCTGCTGGTCTGGTCTCTGCCAGCGTGGCCTTTCCCCAGGGAGAGGTGACCGGGGCACCGCCAGTCCCTGTGTGCCCAGTGCTGCTCACCTGGATGGCTGGGCCTGGCCTGCCCTCGCCTCGGGGACGTACCTGGGTCAGCCTTGGGAGTGTCCTTGGGACTGGAGGAGGGTGCTGTGTCACCTCTGGTCTCAGAGGCCACCTGCACAGGGAGAGCAAGAGCAGAGGGATGGAGAGGTTGGCAGCAGGAGGGCACGCAGAGCCCCAGGCATCTCCCTGCCCCGCAGACCCAGGCGCTGGGCTGGGCTCCGGCACCTCGGGATACCTGCTGCTGGCCACGTGCGCCTGATGGCATCATGCAGGAGTTCTCTGCGCCTCACCTCTGCCTGACGCACCTTTAAGCTCACTGTGCAGGTCTGGAAGGAGAGAGGGGTTTAGTAAAAGCAGCCTGGCTCCCAGCAGCACCTGCATGCCACGGCCCTGCCGGCAGCGGTTACTCTCAGAGACAGGAGATGATGGGGCCGGAGCCGTGCGGCGCAGCCGCGTGAGCCAGGCAGAGGGAGGCTCCATCCCCCTGTCCTTTCCTGCCTCCATCCCATGCCGTCCCTGGTTCTCACCCTCCTGCATCTGACACTGAGCCGCCACGACTCTGTCAGGAGGACCTGCTTGCTGATCCTTGCTCTCCTGCTGCCAGAGCTGCCTGGCCTCCAGGCCACCCTGCTGACGCTGCCGGGTGGCTCCTCTCCTGGTCCTCCAGATGCAGGCTGCTTGCAGCATCCCCATCGCCCAGTGAAAACCTTGTGCTGGGGCTCATCGGGGATGCGCCAGGCTGTCCCCTTTCCAGCTGGGCCAGAGGCTCCAGGGCCGTGCAGGGCAGGCTGCCAGCTCTCCACTCTGGCAGATGTGCCCTGGTCACCCCATCTGCCCCGGGCAGAGGAGACAACCTCTTGGTGGCCGATGATTGCACCGCTGCTGGCTGAGGAGGCAGCTTGAAGCAGGTGCTGGCAGCTTTGTCTCTGCCCCTGCCTAAAGCTGTGGAGCATGCAGGTGGAGGAGGACGTAGCTTCTCACAGCAAGTGCTGGCAGCTCCTGAGGGCTGAGCTGTGAGTCCATGCCCAGGTGCCACATCCTGCCTGAGGAGAGGCAGCCGGCATGGATGACAAGCTGTCTTCTCCTCTGTCGCCCTGCCTACCACGCTGCCCGACTGCAAGAGAAACCAAGGCGAGACTGCAGTGACTCTGGCCCTTGCCCCTGTGGCTCCATGTCCCAGTTGTGAAAGGTCCTTCCTTCTACCAGGATGCCCCGGCAGCCCCCTCGCCCAGCCTGTTCCCTCCAGCACCTCCCAGCTGCCAGCAGCTCCTGGGCTGGGAAGATGTCCATGCCCATTGCCCCTGGGCTCCCTACCTGGACGTGGTCTCTCCCCGTGGCCTTGGCTTGACACTTCTTGGCACAGGGCAGCTCTGGAGCTCTGTCCCCATCAAGGGACAAGACCTGACTCCGGCTGCCACCCTGCAGCACTCCTGGTTGCTGCCTGTGGCCCACCTCCTGTGGGCAGGAGGAGGAGGAGGAGGTGTGGGATGGAGGTGGCTGCCAGGACCCCTGTTGCCAGCAAACCCAGCACTAGCATCGAGGCAGCGCCGTGTGACCCCGTCCCACGCCAGCCTCTCCCTCTTACCTTGAGCCTCCCCAAGAGCCTCTTCTTCAGGAGCGGTTGCCCGTTTGTGGTCTGGGAGCGGTCCTTCTCCTCTCTCTCCATGGACACTTTGGCCTCTTCTGCCAATGTAGCCGTTCCGCAGGATCGCAGAACAACTGAGCGAGTTGCTCTCCTGGCATCCCAGAGCTCGCCTTGCTTATATTGCACAGATCATCATCTCTGGCCCTGGAGGGGACAGGTGCATGGCTCTCAGCTTCTCCTCTGGTGTCCTGCTGGTCTCGTCTCTGCCAGCGTGGCCTTTCCCCAGGGAGAGGTGACCGGGGCACCGCCAGTCCCTGTGTGCCCAGTGCTGCTCACCAGGATGGCTGGGCCTGGCCTGCCCTCGCCTCGGGGACGTACCTGGGTCAGCCTTGGGAGTGTCCTTGGGACTGGAGGAGGGTGCTGTGTCACCTCTGGTCTCAGAGGCCACCTGCACAGGGAGAGCAAGAGCAGAGGGATGGAGAGGTTGGCAGCAGGAGGGCACGCAGAGCCCCAGGCATCTCCCTGCCCCGCACACCTGGGCGCTGGGCTGGGCTCCGGCACCGCGGGATACCTGCTGCTGGCCACGTGCGCCTGATGGCATCATGCAGGAGTTCCCTGCGCCTCACCTCTGCCTGACGCACCTTCAAGCTCACTCTGCAGGTCTGGAAGAAGAGAGGGGTTTAGTAAAAGCAGCCTGGCTCCCAGCAGCACCTGCATGCCACAGCCCTGCCGGCAGTGGCTACTCTCAGAGACAGGAGATGATGGGGCTGCGGCCATGCGGCGCAGCCCCGTGAGCCAGGCAGAGGGAGGCTCCATCCCCCTGTCCTTTCCTGCCTCCATCCCATCCCATCCCATCCCATCCCATCCCATCCCATGCCGTCCTTGGTTCTCACCCTCCTGCATCTGACACTGAGCCGCCACAACTCTGTCAGGAGGACCTGCTTGCTGCTCCTCGCTCTCCTGCCGCCAGAGCTGCCTGGCCTCCAGGCCACCCTGCTGACACTGCCGGGTGGCTGCGCTCGTCTGGGCCGGGCAGCTCCTCTCCTGGTCCTCCAGATGCAGGCTGCTTGCAGCATCCCCATCGCCCAGTGAAAACCTTGTGCTGGGGCTCATCGGGGATGCGCCAGGCTGTCCCCTTTCCAGCTGGGCCAGAGGCTCCAGGGCCGTGCAGGGCAGGCTGCCAGCTCTCCACCCTGGCAGATGTGCCCCGGTCACCCCATGTGCCCCAGGCAGAGGAGACAACCTCTTGGTGGCCGATGATTGCACCGCTGCTGGCTGAGGAGGCAGCTTGAAGCAGGTGCTGGCAGCTTTGTCTCTGCCCCTGCCTAAAGCTGTGGAGCATGCAGGTGGAGGAGGACGTAGCTTCTCACAGCAAGTGCTGGCAGCTCCTGAGGGCTGAGCTGTGAGTCCATGCCCAGGTGCCACATCCTGCCTGAGGAGAGGCAGCCGGCATGGATGACAAGCTGTCTTCTCCTCTGTCGCCCTGCCTACCACGCTGCCCGACTGAAAGAGAAACCAAGGCGCGAGAACTGCAGTGACTCAACCCTTGCCCCTGTGGCTCCATGTCCCAGTTGTGGGTTAAGTAGGCAGGGTTTGTGTTATAGCGCGCGGTTTCATCGCGCCTCCCGGCCCGGCGGCTCCTGGGCTGGGAAGATGTCCATGCCCATTGCCCTTGGGCTCCCGACCTGGACGTGGTGTCTCCCCGTGGCCTTGGCTTGAGAGTTCTTGGGGCAGGGCAGCTCTGGCAGTCTGTCCCTGTCAAGGGACAAGACCTGGCTCTGGCTGCCACCCTGCAGCACTGCTGGTTGCTGCCTGTGGCCCACCTCCTGTGGGCAGGAGGAGGAGGAGGAGGTGTGGGATGGAGATGGCTGCCAGGACCCCTGTTGCCAGCGGCCCAGCACTAGCATCAAAGGCAACGCCGTGTGACAATCCCACGCCAGCCTCTCTCTCTTACCTTGAGCCTCCCCAAGAGCCTCTTCTTCAGGAGCGGTTGCCCGTTTGTGGTCTGGGAGCGGTCCTTCTCCTCTCTCTCCATGGACGCTTTGGCCTCTTCTGCCAATGTAGCCGTTCCGCAGGATCGCAGAACAACTGAGCGAGTTGCTCTCCTGGCATCCCAGAGCTCGCCTTGCTTATATTGCACAGATCATCATCTCTGGCCCTGGAGGGGACAGGTGCATGGCTCTCAGCTTCTCCTCTGGTGTCCTGCTGGTCTGGTCTCTGCCAGCGTGGCCTTTCCCCAGGGAGAGGTGACCGGGGCACCGCCAGTCCCTGTGTGCCCAGTGCTGCTCACCTGGATGGCTGGGCCTGGCCTGCCCTCGCCTCGGGGACGTACCTGGGTCAGCCTTGGGAGTGTCCTTGGGACTGGAGGAGGGTGCTGTGTCACCTCTGGTCTCAGAGGCCACCTGCACAGGGAGAGCAAGAGCAGAGGGATGGAGAGGTTGGCAGCAGGAGGGCACGCAGAGCCCCAGGCATCTCCCTGCCCCGCAGACCCAGGCGCTGGGCTGGGCTCCGGCACCTCGGGATACCTGCTGCTGGCCACGTGCGCCTGATGGCATCATGCAGGAGTTCCCTGCGCCTCACCTCTGCCTGACGCACCTTTAAGCTCACTGTGCAGGTCTGGACGGAGAGAGGGGTTTAGTAAAAGCAGCCTGGCTCCCAGCAGCACCTGCATGCCCACGGCCCTGCCGGCAGCGAGGTTACTCTCAGAGACAGGAGATGGGGCCGGGCCGTGCGGCGCTGGCCCTTGAGCCAGGGAGGCTCCATCCCCTGTCGCTCCTGCCTCCATCCCATGCCGTCCCTGGTTCTCCCTCCTGCATCTGACACTGAGCCGCCACGACTCTGTCCAGAGGACCTGCTTACTGATCTGCTCTCCTGCTGCCAGAGCTGCCTGGCCTCCAGGTACCTGCTGGCTTCCGGGTGGCTCCTCTCCTGGTCACTCCAGATGCAGGCTGCTTGCAGCAGCCCTTAAGCAGTGAAAACCTTGTGCTGGGGCTCATCGGGGATGCGCCAGGCTGTCCCCTTTCCAGCTGGGCCAGAGGCTCCAGGGCCGTGCAGGGCAGGCTGCCAGCTCTCCACTCTGGCAGATGTGCCCTGGTCACCCCATCTGCCCCGGGCAGAGGAGACAACCTCTTGGTGGCCGATGATTGCACCGCTGCTGGCTGAGGAGGCAGCTTGAAGCAGGTGCTGGCAGCTTTGTCTCTGCCCCTGCCTAAAGCTGTGGAGCATGCAGGTGGAGGAGGACGTAGCTTCTCACAGCAAGTGCTGGCAGCTCCTGAGGGCTGAGCTGTGAGTCCATGCCCAGGTGCCACATCCTGCCTGAGGAGAGGCAGCCGGCATGGATGACAAGCTGTCTTCTCCTCTGTCGCCCTGCCTACCACGCTGCCCGACTGCAAGAGAAACCAAGGCGAGACTGCAGTGACTCTGGCCCTTGCCCCTGTGGCTCCATGTCCCAGTTGTGAAAGGTCCTTCCTTCTACCAGGATGCCCCGGCAGCCCCCTCGCCCAGCCTGTTCCCTCCAGCACCTCCCAGCTGCCAGCAGCTCCTGGGCTGGGAAGATGTCCATGCCCATTGCCCCTGGGCTCCCTACCTGGACGTGGTCTCTCCCCGTGGCCTTGGCTTGACACTTCTTGGCACAGGGCAGCTCTGGAGCTCTGTCCCCATCAAGGGACAAGACCTGACTCCGGCTGCCACCCTGCAGCACTCCTGGTTGCTGCCTGTGGCCCACCTCCTGTGGGCAGGAGGAGGAGGAGGAGGTGTGGGATGGAGGTGGCTGCCAGGACCCCTGTTGCCAGCAAACCCAGCACTAGCATCAAGGCAGCGCCGTGTGACCCCGTCCCACGCCAGCCTCTCTCTCTTACCTTGAGCCTCCCCAAGAGCCTCTTCTTCAGGAGCGGTTGCCCGTTTGTGGTCTGGGAGCGGTCCTTCTCCTCTCTCTCCATGGACGCTTTGGCCTCTTCTGCCAATGTAGCCGTTCCGCAGGATCGCAGAACAACTGAGCGAGTTGCTCTCCTGGCATCCCAGAGCTCGCCTTGCTTATATTGCACAGATCATCATCTCTGGCCCTGGAGGGGACAGGTGCATGGCTCTCAGCTTCTCCTCTGGTGTCCTGCTGGTCTGGTCTCTGCCAGCGTGGCCTTTCCCCAGGGAGAGGTGACCGGGGCACCGCCAGTCCCTGTGTGCCCAGTGCTGCTCACCAGGATGGCTGGGCCTGGCCTGCCCTCGCCTCGGGGACGTACCTGGGTCAGCCTCTACTCTCAGAGACAGGAGATGATAGGGCCGCGGCCATGCGGCGCAGCCCCGTGAGCCAGGCAGAGGGAGGCTCCATCCCCCTTTCCTTTCCTGCCTCAATCCCATCCCATCCCATCCCATGCCGTCCTTGGTTCTCACCCTCCTGAATCTGACACTGAGCCGCCACGACTCTGTCAGGAGGACCTGCTTGCTGCTCCTCGCTCTCCTGCCGCCAGAGCTGCCTGGCCTCCAGGCCACCCTGCTGACGCTGCCGGGTGGCTGCACTGGTCTGGGCCGGGCAGCTTCTCTCCTGGTCCTCCAGATGCAGTCTGCTTGCAGCATCCCCATCGCCCAGTGAAAACCTTGTGCTGGGGCTCATCGGGGATGTGCCAGGCTGTCCCCTTTCCAGCTGGGCCAGAGGCTCCAGGGCCGTGCAGGGCACGCTGCCAACTCTCCACTCTGGCAGATGTGCCCTGGTCACCCCATCTGCCTCGGGCAGAAGAGACAACCTCTTGGTGGCCGATGGCTGCACCGCTGCTGGCTGAGGAGGCAGCTTGAAGCTGGTGCTGGCAGCTTTGTCTCTGCCCCTGCCTAAAGCTGTGGAGCATGCAGGTGGAGGAGGACATGGCTTCTTACACCCAAGTGCTGGCAGCTCCTGAGGTCCGTGCTGAGTTGCTCCCCTCGTATCCTGTTGAGTTTCTACAAGGTGACAGCCGTGTACTGAAGGAGCAACGTACGGGGGGGGGGATTAACGAACTGACCGTCACTCTGAGACGTGATAAGATGGCGACCAAGAACACGAGCAAGTCTGCAGGTAGCAATCGACCGAAACAGCCTCCCGTGGTATGCCCGTGAATACTACTGATTGGTTTAAAGGTCAGGGGCGTGGTCACAGCGTGACAGGACTTGTTGAAGGTCCTTTAGCTGGCGGGACATGGTGTTTTGAATATAAACACAGTTGTTGAAGTTAATAAAGAGGGAGACCTGCCTTTAAATCATATTGATTGTCTGGCATTAACTCCGAGCCCTCTCGCGACAACGGGCGCCCGAACAGTGACCAGCCTCGCCTAGGATTGCTGAGAAAAAGTGCAGTAAAAAAAACCTCGGAGGAGGCTAGAGAGGAGGGTGGCCGAAGCAGAGGTGCCCCGGCTCCGGAGAGCACGCTCCGCGGGAGTGTGCGGCGGACGCGGGGAGCTCATATTGAGGGAAAACCTAGCTAGATCTGAAAACCTGGGACAGGCTCCCTAGGCGGCCGGGAAGGAGATGGGGGCATCGCTGAGCAAGGCAGGAGAGGCAGCGGTGAAACTCCTTCACCATAACTTCTCCACGAGAGGGATTAAGTGTGATGAGAGCGCTTTGCAGCAGTTACTGCTGTGGGCAAAGCAGCACAACCATTTTAAGGACTGGAATAACGTGTGTGAGGTTGCATTTTGGGAAGAGGTAGGCAGTACCCTCTGGGAGGAGGTCTCTAGGGGCTCGAAGGACGCGATCAAACTGGCAAAAACGTGGCGTCTGGTGATTGAGTCTTTGAAAGAATTAAAAGCTGAGCGGGACGTTGCGCAGACCGCATTTATCTGCCGCCTTGGGGCCACAAAAAACTGAGCCTGTCGGTCCTTCTCTGTTCGCGCCACCTCTGGTACCGGGAATACCGGGTGCGCCTTTCCAATTGCCCGCGTGGCTGCAAGCTCCGCAGGCTTCGCAGCAGCCTCAAGTGCCGCAGGCGGAGAAAAAGGGACATGAGCGGCCAGCCCCGCCTCCGCCTCTTATTGTAACAGGACCCCCATCCGACTGCTCCTCATTAAAGCCTCAAAAAGGAGGCATGTCGCAGCCCTCGGCACCGGTGACTCAGCTCATTCATCCACCACTGCCTGAGGCAACGAACGAGCCAGTGCAGGAGCCACCCGAGGAAGAAGGGAAGCGTGGCAAAAGGAGGTCCGGTGGCCAGGAGCCCGATAGTGCTCGTCTCCTTAAAAGGATACATCACGGAGGCGGAGACTACGACCTGCGGGAATTCGAAGGACGCTTGGAGAAGCTGCAGCAGGAACTACGAGGCATACGGAGGCAACCATCGGAACACGTGACTATGAATCAGTCCCCACCTTGCCCCTCACGTTTTCTCGAAGGGTTTGGGGACCGCCCTTCCTTGCCTGCCTTACCTATACTGCTTCTGGGGAAGGGGCTGGAGGAGGGGAGGTCTCGAAAGGATCCGGACGAGGGGGGAGGGAGAGAGAGGAGGCGTGTGATGGACGGGAATTATTCGAGATGCAGTACGGGACGGTGTTATTGTACCTCAGGCATTTCCGGTTATGTCTGTAAGCCATGGTCAGAGGCGGTGGCAACCTTTAGGCTGGAAGGTTATTAAGGAGGCTAGACAAGCCATTCAGTCAAAGGGTTTGCAGTCCCCTCATACTCAGGCCTTTCTAAAGCACAGTTTTACTACACGTTTATTGACACCTGCTGACTGTAGGCAGTTAGCTAATACTTTGCTGTCTCCATCACAGCAGCTACATTTTTTGACGGCGTGGCAGACCGCGTGTAATCAGGTTGCACTTGTTACTCGTGCTCAAGGCAACCCCTTGTATGGTGTGACAGCCCAAATGTTGCTTGGGGAAGGCCCCTGTGCTCGTGGAGATTGGCAAGCTCAGTTGCAATAGAAGTTTTTCAGGTTTCCCAAGAGAAAGCTTACAGTGCTTTCATTTCTGTCCCCAGTGAGGGAGTGAAACAAAGCTACACAAAAGTGACCCAGAAAATCGGGGAACGCTGTGGAAAGTTTATAGACAGG